>WUCR03067830.1:5577-18393 GCA_009858155.3 Phymanthus crucifer
AGCACAGAGCACAGAGCACAGAGCACAGAGCACAGAGCACAGAGCACAGAGCACAGAGCACAGAGCACAGAGCACAGAGCACAGCACAGCACAGCACAGCAGAACGTTAACTGCGGGTGCTAACTTACCACAGTGTCCTGTTCGACGAACAGTGATCATCTTGCTACTCCTGCAAGCTGCCTGTCTCATTAGACACTCATTGTTGTAAGTATTACCATCAGATCCACAAACATAGTTGATGGTGGTGGGGCATTGTGACGGACAGACACACTGTGCCTTGTCGTTGACGGCCTTGCATGCCGAGTAAGGCTTTGATCCACAGTTGAATTGGTAGCATGGGTCTAAATATCAATAAAAAGGAAAAAAAAAGTATAAAAATAGCACAAAGAAAGGACAGAGAATTCAGAAAAAAATTTACAACTGAAATTATATCTCCGTCAACTTCTTTAAAATGGAAAATAAAGAGGGGAAAATTGGGAACGAGACTCCGTGGTTATAGCTTCACTGATATTTCGTAAACATAATGGAGGGAAAGACGGGTGGAGAAGAGAAAGGCGAAATACCCAGTCTTCTCTCACCAAACAAAGCAAAATGGCTGCCTGATCGGCAGAATGCCGCTGGTTTTGGCTCGATTTTTGATCTTCATGGACAAGATTTTCATTAAAAAACTACGTTTTTCAGCTTCAATGCTCTCTCCAAAAATAGAATCATGGCGCGCCTTGTAAGTGAGATTTTTATCGAAACTTTTTTTTAGAGAACAAGTCTTAGAATGTTAACTTCAAGTTGGGGGTTCGCCTTAAACGTGAGATGCGCCTAATACGTGAGGAAATACGGTAAAGCAAGATATGCATAATCTTGATTAAAAAAAAACCAGCTTTAATAATAAAAAAAATTGACAAGAGCAAGCGAGCCTTGGCCATGAAGCCTCGTTTCCAAGCATTACAGGAAAGGTGTATTAATTGAGGTCATCGGTGAAGTGTTCGTCTTGAAGCATCGAATCCTAAGTTTATCGTCATTGTGATAATCACTGTAAATCCAAAATTCTTACCGCAGTGTCCTGTTCTACGAACAGTTATCATCTTGTTGCTCTCGCAAGCGGCTCGTCTCATTTCACATTCGTTGTCGTGAGTATTTCCGTCAGATCCACAAACATAATCGATAGTGGCGGGGCACTGTGATGGACAGACGCATTCTGCTTTGTTGTTGTTGGCCTGGCACGAGGAGTAGGGCGTTGAAGAGCACTCAAATTGGAAACAAGCATCTGCATATTTAAATGAACATCAGGTGGCTTTGAAACATTTTTCGGCTACCAAAAGGACATGCTTCCACACCCACGGTGAATAATGGCATTTATCATATGACCCGTACTGCCCTGTGCGCGCTCTAATAAAACCATTGGAAAGTCACGTGATGGGGGCCGGACGGGCTGACGTGAGCAGGCCGGAAAAACTCGTCCATTCCTCCTTAGTTGCGTGCGCACTATTTTGATCAAGTTTTAGCAGGATCTTCCAGCCCCTTTTTACGATAAAAATTGGATCATATGATAAAATGCTTATTGACTGAGTTACTGGGTCGGGCCGGGCCGGGCGGGAAAATATTTGTAGGGACCTCGCTGGGCTCGGTCCGTACGGCATGACCTCGAGCCAAATATTTTCCCGTCCGGCCAATCCCACCCAGTCAATAAGTCAATAGTCTTTTGTGATATGCAGTTACAGAGAGCTAGGTATCTAAAGCCTCGTCAAACGCCTTACATAAGCCAGACCTTATGCAAACGAACTAAACTTATTCTTCGGATGAGGTTTGGGACATTGACGTCATACGCCGTTTGCCCGGGCCTAAGAATTTTGTCAGAGCCATTGAAAAGTCCAGAATTTCCCATGAAATCCTGACAAACTCCAAAATTTGAATTAACTTCTCTCCATTCCAAAAAAAAAAAATAATCACATCACTTTCGAAGACCTTTAATAAATTGTGGCCGTAGAGTGAGGCTCCAGTGTTTTCAAATATACACCTATTCCAAAAAATCTTTGTCGCAACGAACAGGCTCAAGCAAAGAGCCAAGACCACAGAGAACGCCGGTACTCGTAATTGCCGATTAATCTAGCCATGGCTTGTGCAACTGAATGTAGCTGTAATGGAATTATCTTCTGAAGCAGCCATGCTTTGAGCGATTTGTGAAGTCGAGTAATGAAAATTATAGACGAATAGATTTACTACAAGCAAAAGTACCGGCGCTCTCTTGTCTTTTGTTTGAGCCTCTTGGTTGCGACAACGTTTTTTTTGAAATAGGTGTATACCTTACCTATTCCAAAAATCGTGGTCTGGAAGGACGAAGACTGCACGACCGAAATGAACTGTGGGTACCATTTGGTATGCAAAATTTCACCAGTTGCGTTGCCCATGCTCGCAAAATGGATACACCAACTATAAATCCTGGTTCTCACTAGCGACGCAAGCATAAGCATGGGCAACGCAACTAGTGAAATTTTGCATACCAAATGGTACCCTTAGTTCATTTCGGTCGTGAAACCTCCGTTTTCCCCAACAACGTTTTTAAAATCGGTGTATATTTACAGGAAAAACAAAACATGCAGGCTGTATTCCTTACCGCAGTGTCCTGTTCTACGAACAGTTATCATCTTGTTGTTCTCGCAAGCGGCTCGTCTCATCTCGCATTCGTTATTATAAGTGTTGCCATCCGATGCACAAACATAATCAATGGCGGTGGGACACTTCAAAAAGCAATCACAGATTGCCTTGTCATTTTCCGCAGTACATGTTGAGTATGGTGGTGACTTGCACTGGTATTGGAAGCAAGCATCTATGAAAAAATTTCAAATTTTGCGCTTTAACGAGTGTTCAGGAGCCAAATGAACAGCTTTTAAAACGCTTTTAAAAAATTTCAATAAGAGAATACTAATTACCACAGTGTCCTTGTCTTCGTACTGTAATCATCTTGTTACTTGTACAAGCAGCTCGTCTCATCTCACATTCATTTCTGTACGAATTACCATCAGATCCACAAACCCAGTTGACCGCAGAGGAACAATTCCATCGACAAGAACAAGCTGGTTTGTCACTGACCACTGTGCACCTTGAGTAAGGTGGGGACTTGCATTCGTATTTGTAGCAAGCGTCTGAAATTATTGATAGAAAAACCTTTATGTTTCAAGTTTTGTAAGTCGACATTCTTGATTACAAAAATTACAACGACTGTTGTTGTAGATTCTATAAAGAATTATTTTATACACCTATTTCAAAAAACGTTGGTCGGCGATCTAAAATCTGAAAACTGAGACTCAAATAATCGAAGACTGTAGACCGTAAATTTGAACATCAATATGTTTTGTTTTTGATCGGTTGTTCACAACAATTGAGTGTCTAAATATTCCACGACGTTTGAGGGTCTTTGAGCACAGCCTGCGCTACGACTAATTGTCTCAGATTCAGATCACCGACCAACGTTTTTTGAAATAGGTGTATAACCATGAGGTGTATGGCTGAAAAAGGTAAAGATGACAAAAATAGTGATGGTGATAATAATGGTGGTGATGATGAGAATACTAATTGATGATACATTGATGATTAATAGATAAAAGCATAGCGAAACTTACTGCAGTGTCCATTTCTACGAACTGTGATCATCTTGTTACTTGTACAGGCAGCTCGTCTCATCTCACATTCGTTTTGGTATGAATTACCATCAGATCCACAAATCCAACTGATTCCAAATGCACATTGCCAACGGCAGGAACAGGCTGGTTTGCCGTTGACCACTGTGCATCTCGAGTAAGGAGGGGAATTACACTCATATTTGTAGCAAGCATCTGAAATTAATAATTACTCGTTGCCTTGTTTGATTATAAACATTCCTTAGAACAAATAAGTTGCAAACTGCTGCTTAAGCCGTGCATCAAAAATAATTGTTAGAAAAACCCAAGATTATTATTCGATGATGTTCATGACAGGTTCGTGATGGTAAAGATATTAACAATAGTAACAATAGTGATCATGATGGGAGTTCTAATGCTGATTGTAATGATGGCGATGATGGCGATGATGATGATGATGATGATGATGCAGATGATGATTATGGAAGTGAAGACAACAGTGATTCTGAATGATGATGTTAAAATAGTTAATTCCTAGTTGAGCAAACAAAGACGCATTCCATGGAATAATCGAAAAGTTTGGCAAAAGGCAATTGCATTAAGCTTTCATTCTGTTATTCATTGCAAAACAATATATCGCCAAACTTACTGCAGTGTCCTTTGCTTCTAACAGTGATCATCTTATTATTTGTACAAGCAGCTCGTCTCATCTCACATTCGTTTCTATACGAATTACCATCAGATCCACAAACCCAGTTGACAGCAGAGGAACAATTCCATCGACAAGAACAAGCTGGTTTGTCATTGACCACTGTGCACCTTGAGTAAGGAGGAGACTTGCACTCATATTTGTAGCAAGTATCTTTACAGGAAGAAAATTGAAGCTCAGATGAAATTGGCGCTAATTTTAGAAATTGCACCGAAAGTGTGCTACCTTTTTGACTTCGAGTTTTTTTAAAAAAAAACGTTTCAAAATCTAATTTAAAAAACTACTTACTGCAGTGTCCTTTTCGTCCAACTGTAATCATCTTGTTACTTGTACAAGCAGCTCGTCTCATCTCACATTCGTTTCTGTATGAATTACCATCAGATCCACAAACCCAGTTGACAGCAGAAGAACAATTCCATCGACAAGAACAAGCTGGTTTGTCATTGACCACTGTGCACCTTGAGTAAGGAGGGGACTCGCAGTCGTATTTGTAGCAAGCATCTTTAAGAGTAGAAACCAACATGGAATTGTAACTCTCACTTGAAATTAGTTTTGCAGTGCACTTTGAACTAATTTCACAGTATGTCAAGGAATTCGCAAAAATTATTATACCTTGATTTTTGAAGATATAAAATTTAGCTGAAGAGTACAAGCAATAGGATTGGAACTTTTGATCTAAGAATGCTACTTACTGCAGTGTCCGTTCCTTCTAACTGTGATCATCCTATTACTTGTACAAGCAGCTCGTCTCATCTCACATTCGTTTTGGTATGATTTACCATCAGATCCACAAACCCAACTGATTCCAAAGGCACACTGCCAACGGCAGGAACACACTGGTTTGTCGTTGACGACTGTGCACCTTGAGTAAGGAGGGGACCTGCACTCGTATTTGTAGCAAGCATCTTTACGAGAAGAAAAGAAAAACTAAAGTAAAGACTTTCATATTCACCCCCTTGCACTTTGAACGAACTTTCCTCAAGAGAGGAGTTGACTCTTGTTATTTCGAAAAAAATATTGAGAAACGTTTTCAATCCGCTAGTCAAATGTTCAGATTTTAAGGTTTAACGAGAATCCAAAGAAGCAACGGAAGGCAGCTTTTAAAACGCTTTAGGAAATTCCAATGAGAATTCTAATTACCACAGTGTCCTCTGCTTCCAACTGTGATCGTCTTATTACTTGTACAAGCAGCTCGTCTCATCTCACATTCGTTTCTGTATGAATTACCATCAGATCCACAAACCCAGTTGACAGAAGAGGAACAATTCCATCGACAAGAACAAGCTGGTTTGTCGTTGACCACTGTGCACCTTGAGTAAGGTGGGGACTTGCATTCGTATTTGTAGCAAGCATCTGAAACGAATGAAAAGATGTTTCACTCTCCTCTGCACTTTGAACCAACTTTTCTCAATAGAGGAAGAGAGTCGTGTTATCTCGAAATGGTTTTCGCTGCTAAAGGAAGGAACATTTTCCATCTGTTTCACGACTAGTAAAGTTTTAAGGTTTCAACGAGTGTCGGGAGCCAAATGAAGAGTTTTTAAAACGTTGAAACTCTAATATGGAATGTTACTTACTGCAGTGTCCTTTTCTTCCAACTGTAATCATCTTGTTACTTGTACAAGCAGCTCGTCTCATCTCACATTCGTTTCTGTATGAATTACTATCAGATCCACAAACCCAGTTGGCAGCAGAAGAACAATTCCATCGACAAGAACATGCTGGTTTGTCATTGACCACTGTGCACCTTGAGTAAGGAGGGGACTTACACTCGTATTTGTAGCAAGCATCTTTACAGGAAGAAAATTGAAGCTCAGATGAAGTTGGTACCAATTCTAGAAACTGCACCGGAAGAGATCTTCTTTTTTGAGTGTGCGACTAAGTTTAAACGTTTCAATATCTAATTTAAAATATAACTTACTGCAGTGTCCTTTTCTCCCAACTGTGATCATCTTGTTACTTATACAAGCAGCTCGTCTCATCTCACATTCGTTTTGGTATGAATTACCATCAGATCCACAAACCCAACTGATTCCAAAGGCACACTGCCAACGGCAGGAACACACTGGCTTGTCATTGACCACTGTGCACCTTGAGTAAGGCGTGGACCTGCACTCGTATTTGTAGCAAGCATCTTTACGAGCAGAAAACAAAAATTAAATACTTTCATTTTCACCCTTTTGCACTTTGAACCAACTTTCCTCAAGAGAGGAGTAAACTCTTGTTATTTCGAAAAAAAAAAAAGAGAGAGAGAAAGAAATTTTTTTAAATCTTTTTGTCAAATTTTCAGATTTTAATCTTTAACAAGCATCCAAAGAAGGAACGGAACCGTTTTTAAAACGTTAAAATTCCAATAAGAATATTACTTACTGCAGTGTCCTTTCCTTTCAACTGTGATCATCTTATTACTTGTACAAGCAGCTCGTCTCATCTCACATTCGTTTCTATACGAATTACCATCAGATCCACAAACCCAGTTGACAGCAGAAGAACAATTCCATCGACAAGAACAAGCTGGTTTGTCATTGACCACTGTGCACCTTGAGTAAGGAGGGGACTTGCACTCGTATTTGTAGCAAGCATCTTTACAGAAAGAAAATTGAAGCACAGATGAAGTTGGTACCAATTTTACAAACTGCACTGGAAGTGTGACTTTGAGATTTTCAAAAAACGTTTCAAAGTCTAATTTAAAATATTACTTACTGCAGTGTCCTTTTCTTCCAACTGTGATCATCTTGTTACTTGTACAAGCAGCTCGTCTCATCTCACATTCATTTATGTATGACGTACCATCAGATCCACAAACCCAACTAATTCCGAAGGCACACTGCCAATGGCAGGAACAGACTGGTTTGCCATTGACGACTTCACAGGATGAGTAAGGTGAAGATGAACAATCAAAATTTTTGCAAGGATCTAAAAAGGGTGTGGATATATTTAAATGACAAATTCTAACTTTTCGTTATTATAACTCTGTATTGGTGGCGACTAGTTAGTGAATGCCTATCAATCATACCACTGTAACAACTGAACCTTATGCAGTGGTAGTAGGGTCGGTAATGTTTGACCATTGGGAATAAGACGGCACATGAATATGGACGCAAACCAAGCACAAAATGTATATTGTGTATTGCATTCATTTCAACGCCATTAACTTGTTACATTTGCAGGGGACGTATCAAAGTGATTTAACAAAAGTTATAAAATTAAGAGAATATCCATACCACAGGTTCCTCTTTTGTGTACTGTGATGGTCTTGTTCTTCTTACAAGCATCCTGACGCATCATACATTCATTAGGGTAAGTCTTGTTATTGGAACCACAAACTGGATCAGTGACG
This sequence comes from Phymanthus crucifer, assembly GCA_009858155.3. Classification (NCBI taxonomy): domain Eukaryota; kingdom Metazoa; phylum Cnidaria; class Anthozoa; order Actiniaria; family Phymanthidae; genus Phymanthus; species Phymanthus crucifer. The sequence continues at coordinate 13,235 of WUCR03067830.1, forward strand.
TTCTTGGGACATTCCTCGCACTTGCAGCTGATGATACCAGAATTTTGGTCTGCCTCGCACACACCAAACACGGGAAGTGCAAAAGCTGTAGATATACGACAACAGTTCTTTAGTTCCTCACTCTCGTCTGAAGATGACTTCCGCTCAGGTTGTCGAAACGTCAGATGTCAACAACAGTCTTTCTCAAGACTACACTATACACCCGGACGATCACACAACACCAACAATAGTTCTTTCGTTTTCCATTTTTTGTGCAAAGCTATGCATTTCGCAACTTTTCTTTTTTCCAGATATTTTCTATACAAACAGATGTTTACGAGAAAAAAAGATTACAAGTCATTTTACCTTGGTTAGGCATAACACACTGTTTGTGACAGCTACTGGTACAACACTTCATTGGTGAAGGACAGTCCCTGTCAGATTGACATTGGTCAGAACTACCGTCACATTTTCTGCCAAAAAGTCCTTTCCAATTTCTTGGGCAAGTTCCATCGGGGCCTTCATAAAAAAGATTGTGGTAAGATTTTACTAGGAATTTCGTATTCCAAACAATCGTTGACACTTTAATACCTTTGCATATCAAGGCTTTGACGGAGCCCGCTACATCTTGCAATGCCCCAAATGATTCTGCGAAGACGACTGTGCTTGGATCAGATGCAATGGCCTTCAGCTCATCCTTATCAACGATGTTACCAATGCCAATTGAATAGATTGTAACACCTTTGTCCTTAATTCTGTCAGCAATGACATGAGGCTCTGTAAATGAGCCTTGATCTCGACTTTGTTTCCCGTCAGTTAAAACCATTAATACCTATTTTGTAGCACAAGAAGTATTAGAAACATTGCATAATATAACATGGCCACAATTGTGGTTGATGTGAGGGTCGGACAGGGGTGGAATATTAAAAGAGAGAGCAGCTGCAGTTCAAGGGGGATATCAGCAGCCAAACCACTGAAACAGTCTTTTTATAACATTCACACGCATGTGGGCACTAGAGCCGATGGATTTCGCATGACTGTGAAAAGTTCAGTCCCATGTCCGTGCCTCGCCGTGACCACGATTTTTCCTTGAAGTTGATTGGTTTTCATTAATGCGCGCGCAATGTGATTGGGCAAGCAGTGTCGTGTCCTTGCCTTGACAATGTCCGTGCCTCGTTTCGTGCATTTTATTGGACAAAAAGTGCGTGCCTGGCCGTGATGTCTTCTTGATTGTTGATTGGCTGACTCTCTGTTTTGACCATGTTTGTGCACCAATAGTAACCGCGCATTCAATAGTCTCACCTTTTGAACATTTGTTCTCATTCCTGCAGATGGTACAAATACGTCTCGATCTGCCAGTTCAAGTGCCTTATCAATGAACGTAAAGCCTTTCCTCCATTCTATCAGTTCAATTTTCTTCAGTACTTGCTCTTCATTGAGGTTGTCTCCCTCGAGCGAGTTAAACTTAAGGATTATTTCAGCATCGTTACTGTATACAATTATCGCCACACGAACACTATCTTCTCCTATCCTGAAATGGCTGAGAATTCGTTTAATGAATTGCTTCTTGAGAAACCAGTTGGCCCGTCCGATGCTGTCCGATGCGTCGACGACGAAAGCAATGTCGAACACCTTCTTGCATTTATCATCTAAAAGAAACACGACATTTTAAAAATTAGCTTTTGGCTGATGTTGAAATACCTGTTTGCGGACGAAGTGTTTGGCTCCTTCCACGCTATCACTGGAAAAATCGCGTCCTCTCCAGATCATGGAAATTTTAACTTCAAACAAATTTCCATGATACTTCCAACAAACTTCCCACAAACTTCCATACCATGGAAGTGCCCAAAAGGTTGGAAGTTGACTTCCAACAAATTTCCATGCCATGGAAGTGTCCAAAAGGTTGGAAATATCATGGAAATTTGTTGGAAGTCACAATGACTTCCATGATCTGGAGAGGACACGATTTTTCCAGTGTTTCTAAAGAGTTTTTTTGGAAGCCGAGTACTTTCCGATGCGTTCTGGAAAACGCAAAATCGTAGAAACATATCAGAAATTAAGATGTACAAAATGCCGTAGAGCTAATTGTACAAAAAGCGATGACTGGAGAAATCACAGTAACATAAATCTTATGTAGGTTTATTTTCTTTTGAATGAAACAAATAACCTTACCTAAGCAGAGAGTTTTAGCTAAAGACTTAGCAGATTCACTCAGATCTATCTGGGACATTGGAAGGTTTTTATCTGGACTGGAGACGGTGGCTGAAAGGTGGTTTTTCTTAGCACTGCCATCGATAGACAAAGAAAAAATATTTATTTCTTTGTCCTTCAGTCTCTTGGAAACTTGGCGTAATGCGTCCTGGTTTGAGATGCTTGACAGCTCTCCGTCTTCGATAAGTAACAAGACCTTCGATTTAAAGCAGAAAATACTTGATCAAAACGTAAAACATGCAATTTACTTGTTCGGGATGTAATGCCCGTTACATTGGCGAAACTTCTCGCCATTTATAAACAAGAATTAAAGAACACACTAAAACTGATAAGAATTCGCATGTTTTTACTGCGGTTTTCCGTTTTCTGCGAACTCAGACGTTCAACGTTTTGCTGTCGTCAATAACAAAGATAAAGAGATACTGACTAATTAGCATTGATTGACGGCAGCAAAAAACCCATTTCACAACAAGCTGTTGAAATGTCTGAGTTCGCAGAAAACGGAAAACCGCAGTAAACATCTTTTAAATTCTCCGGATTGCAAATCTACATTTGACTCAACTTGTTTCAAGATTTTATATTCGGCAAAAAATTCCTAATCTCTTAAGCTCAAAGAGGCCTACCACATCAAATATGAGAAACCTGAACTTAACCTTCAATTAGATAATTTTAACAACTTTTTTAGCCTTTTTATTTAGTTAAATCGTTTTGCATCTTGCGAATTACGTTGGTAGTTTAGCGCATTATTGTTACCTTAAGGCTATTTGATCTCATTCCTTTGTTTGTATTAAATAACTTTTGTTCAACGTTCTCCATCGTCTCCTCCAATTGACTCTTCCCTTTCCGCCATAAAAGGGTGCCAACAATCCTCTGGATCTCTTTCACATTCAGTAATGATGGCGCAAGACTTTTGAAACTGTTTTCCACTTTGAAGTTCGCGGCGTAAGAAGCAATTCCAATATTGACTTTGTCTGGTGAGACATCGAAATTACTGGCCAATCTCTTCACGAAATCAAGGATTCGAGCCCAAGTGCATCTTGTCATATTTGGTGATGCGTTGATGCCGATTGCCAAATCTAGTGCTTTGCTGCAGGTGTCAGCTAGATTAAAAAGCAAACAGCAGACATGGTGTGAAGAGAATGATATATACATGGCGCTGCGAAGATGTGAATTTTATTTTCGAGTGGTAAAATCAATATCTTACAAAAGATCGCAGTGAGCAAGTAAAATGTTGTTTTTAAAACGAGAAAATAAAATTCATATCTTCAAGCCAACGTGTAATGTTTGTTTGTTTGTTTGTTGTTTTTTTTTTTTTGGTTGTTATGCGGACAAACGGAGGCAAAGTAAAATAGAAACATACATTTTTCTGAAACTTAAGCGACAAGAAACTGGCGGGAAAATTTTTCATGACGCGCGCGTACATCCGGGACATCTGATACATAACTTTTTCATATCTTCATTAGTAAAAGTAACAACTTTACTTGCTAGACAGATTTCTTTCGTCGCCTGAACTGTCAGTTATTTCCGTCAGAGTTTTCAAAATTGTGACGATTTAGTTGAAATATATTTCCAGTGAAATTAAGGCCGTGGCGGAACCTACAATTGGTCTCGTGTTTCTACCCTTACCCATAGGGACTACGATTTTGGGAGTGAGTGTAATGTACCTGGTTTTTCAGGTATACCATCCACGCAGACAGTGCTACAGCCATCAAAGCAACACTTTTTGTTCTCAGGGCATTCGGAATCAATTTCGCAGCGGTTTTGCAGATTTGTACAAGAGGCGGTATTCTTGATCATCGAAGGACATCTGCTTGGAGTAAATCTGGACCGATCAGATGCACCTTAAAAATACAAAAGTAATCATGTAACTTCACGATACTACTTTGGTAGTAATTTATTAAAAAAAAAACAGTTAGAATTCCAAGAAATGCCTTTTTGGGAACAACGGGTGGCACAGCGGTGACAGCGCTCCTCTCCCACCAGTGCGACCCGGCTACGAGTCATGCCGTGCTCGGTGTCGTATGTGAGTGGAGTTGTTTGTTTGTTCTCTTCTGTGCTTCGAGGGTTCTCCGGTTTTCCTTCCTCAACGAATACCAACTTCTGCATGAATTCTAATTTGGAAAACATTTTTATGATTTTGTAAATAGCTGAAGAAGGCCGAAGGCCGAAACGTTCTGTAATAAATATTACTGACAGTTACTGATTGCCTATCTTGGCAATCTTTCTTTCTTTTTCTTCTACTTATACATTCCATTTGACTAAGACGGACTACGAATTCTACATCAACGGATTCCCGTAACTGAACGTGATTGTTGGCCAGACAATTCAATTCTGAATTCTTTGTATATATATTTATTTATGACCCTAATTGTATCATAGCACTTGCACTGATGTGAAAGAAGACACAAGATCTGACAAATACGTACTCATGTTTTCGCATCTTGGGTTGAATGGTATCAGTGTTGTCGTTCCCAAAACCTCTTGCCCATCACTCTCCACACAGCGAGAAAAGTCACCATCGAGTTGAATCGGAGCAAAATTTCCATTTGATGCACATACAGGTATATATCGACCTGGTTTGTAATTGGACAACGCTGCCAAGTATTGCCTCTGGCATTTCGATGCTAAGGATCCTTGAAATGATAATTTAGACGAAAAACAAATATAGTTAATGCAAGGAATGCTGTAACAGGATTCTGAAAAAAGATTTCTGAAAAAGCTGTAAGGTTTCGACAACATAGCTGTAAGATATTCGGGATAATATCGCATGCGCACTGAAGACAACTCTTAAACTACGAACTGGCATATTATTCTGGGAGTTGAGCTTCGAAAAAGCAATCGTCGTGCTCAAAAGGAGTTTTTTAAAAACATAAAAGCAGGGGCGTATCCAGGGGGGGGGGTCACAGGGTGCCCGTGACCCCCCCTTCAAATCTAACCGTTGGTGCAGTGTGTGAGGATTTGTTTCGAAT
>WUCR03069080.1:0-18375 GCA_009858155.3 Phymanthus crucifer
GTGCTCCAAGTCAAATTGGCTGAATCGATAACTGAGAACGATCCAAAGTGTATCGATTTTCGATTTGGGCGATTTGGCATTTCGACTTTGGATGACCCCTCTCGGCCACCGTAATATATATATATAAAGGTAAAGAGGCGCAGGTGGAAGATGATCGGTCACTTCCTCAGGCAAGACAAAAAGAGTGATTCCAAGACAGCACTCACATGGACGCCAGAAGGAAAAAGAAAGAGAAGGAGGCCTAAGACTACCTGGCGACGGACAGTAGAAAAAGAACGGGTTAGGGTTAGGGTTAGCGATGGAGGATGGAGGTCGTGGGAGGCAAGGGCTTCGGCAGCCAACAGGGAGAGGTGGAGGAATTCTGTAGAAGCCTTTTGTGCCACCAGGCACGCAGAATATAGGTAACAGGTAACTTTGTCATATCTTCCAACATGGCGCAGCTGCCTTTTGTTATTTTGCTCTCTTGGGAATGATTGCAAACCAAGAATTGGCCGACTACACTTCGCGTGATTGTTGAAAGCATATTTTGTATAACGAAGTAGGTTTACAGCAGGCAGTCAACGACCAGTGTGGAAATAAAAATTCTATTTATCAGCAAATATTGTATTCCTATTTCTAGTTGTTAAAACTAACATTTTCGAGGAAATTGAGAGAAATTTGAATTATCCTTTTCCTTAATACAAGCCAGAAACTCATGAAGTTTGATAAGGCTGGTCTATTTTAGTGATATAATGACAACGACATAAGCAAGCGGAGAATGCTCTAAGATTCACCTCTTGCTTAACATAAAGGGGGTAACTAGCCGCCAAAGATTTCCCGAGCTTGCTTTATGATTTGATATCTATGCTAGTGTCACTAGTGAGAAACATGCCAAGACGTCAATAGGACAGTTGATGGATAGCGTGGCATTTTGTTTACATTATTTGTATGTTAAAGTATGGTATCTACCCTGAGATCAGAGTCTCATTTTCCCCCGACTGGCGAGAGAGGGAAAGGAGACTGCCTAAAACCCTGTCTTTTCTTACTTGAGCATTCGCTGATGCTGCTTAGTAACTAAATTTCCACACCCACTTAGTATAGTATTCTTTCCGGTTCCGGTTTAACGTGCAATGTTACACTCGAAGTATAATGAGCAGTGTTCGTACACCACACCACACTGAGAATAAACGAGAATAATATGATTAATGAGTCTCATCAAATCGCCGAAAGAGACAAGGATCAGCTTTAAGGAAGAGAAAGATCCTACGTTCCGTTGTTGTGACGTCCAGCTACAAGCACTTGAACAATCTAACGATGTTTAACGGACTGCAAGAAAAACTCCCTTAATAGTTCTATAAATTTTATCATCTTATCAATAGTTCTTAGATTTAGCAACCCAGTCTTGTAGAGTGTGCAAGGAATGTTTTTAAAAAAATCGAAGGACCTTGTAAGAGGAATATTGTATTCAAAACAGAGTTACAAGATATATTCAAAACCAATTTGTCCGGAGGTATCTAGTTTGACTAGCCCAGAAGCTTGTGTGACAGCAACTTCAGAGAAAAGACATGGTTTCGGGAGTCTCCTTTCCTTCTCTCGACCGAAGAGGACGTAAAAGGATACTCTGCTCGCAGGGTATATGGTATACTTTTTCACACATTTGTGCTGCGGGTCTGCTCTAAAACTCAAAAAGACATGTTCGTCTATAACGTATAACTTTTTCAATTTCGATATCCGAGAAAATACGGAAATGAAAAACTTATAACACTTTATGTTCGCGCTTACAAATGTTTCGTTAGGTTTTTTAACTTTCACAAGATGCAATGTATTAGTGAAACTAAAAGGTTGAAATACCGCTGTTAGTGTGTTAAACAATCTTGAAGATGTGAACAATAGTTTCAATATAATTATTGCACTACGACGCAAAATTTCTCCATCCATTGTGATAAGATTTCGAGCCTGAACATCACACATTCTACCTGTCCCTGACACCAGCATCGTCAACGTGATTATTGCAGTATGAGGCAACACTTCCCCATCCATTATGAGAGCAGCTTCCAAGTGAGGTCTCTGAGCCTGAACATCCCATGCCGTACAGCCATATCTTACCCGTTCCTCGTCCATTGTACGAAAATGCCACAGCTTTGGTGAAACCAAGTTGACTACACGCAACTTTGGCATCTGGCATACCCCAATAACCTTCACACACTGTTCCCCATTGACTCTGGTGATACACCTTCACGAACCGCAGTAGAAACAATATAAAGACAAAGCTTGGCGAAGTAGTTAAACCAAAACTTGAATTGGATTATTACAACAAAATCATCAATTCTTCAACCACAAATATTTGATTTATATTCCATGTCTACCGGAGATGAATATCGTTTGGACTAAATTTAATAAAAGTATTCCTAGTGCGATGCATACATGAAGAATGGAAGAATCAGTAAAGTGATGACAGTTTGTTTGAAATTGATATGTATAGGATTACGTCGTTTTATATTATGAACCACAAGGGCTAGGGACCCCCGCACATAGAGTCAACACGTGTAACGAAGCAGACAGAGAGTAATGGCGACAGTAAAACCAGTTTTGAGTTATGTTTGAGTCCACATATTTCTAGTCTAACTCCCAATCTACAACAGAAATATATGAGGAAAATACAAAATCTCATCTTACGGTGCTTTTTAGAATTCTGCGACCTTTCGTAGTTAATTTCATTTGCTTAAAAATAAATAAAAATAAATATCTTTTTTTACAGCGCGAAGCGCGCTACCGTTACCGTTTTCTGACATTTTTTCAAAGGCGCCGCGTACACCGAAGCATGTATCCACAAGCCCGTCTCCTTAACAACTTGTTGCGTTTTCCCACGCTTGTATGCAGCTCCTTTCAAAAAAGTGTCAAAAAAGTGCCTAAAATTCATCAAAAATCTTTGTCTGCTGGCACCGGTACCGCGCTTCGTTGTAAGTGTCTAGTCGTTGTAGCGCTCCCGCACTAATTAAGGACACTTTCACTGACACCCACTATACCACTACGTTATATATTCTATGCACACAACTCTCAACTCACATGTTGATTTTTACGGAAGGAGGAAAACCGGACAACCCGGAGAAAAACCCTCGTGGCACAGGAGAGAACAACACACCTAACAAACGCAACTCACATATGATCCTTTCCAAGCTGGGGCTTGAACCTGGGACTATAGAGGTGAGAGACGAGCGCTCTCACCGCTGCGCCACCCATGCAACCCTATGGCGTTTCTGGCGTTTTTGCCTGATTTCGGTTTCATTCTGATCGCAAGCGATTGAATTAAGGAACCCAACGGCCATTCTTACGCGCTATTGGCAAAAATCTAGTAAGTCTTCGTCATTTAAATACACTTCCGATGATCTGGTATAAAAATATGGTCAAATATTTCTATAAAAAGGCATCTTCTCGACACATTTAGATTTTATGTTTACACTAGTTCGGCTAAATCAAAACATTGTCGTTGATTCCTGGCGTTGGAACAGCCTTCACTGATTGGCTGAGCGAAAATATTTTATCGCCCGTGCAGTTCGGAATGAGCTCGGTTCATCGTAAATTTTGATTGATGGAAGGGAAAACGCCAGATTTCAGCAGAGAGTCTGAAGTTGCTAGGTCGCAGAATTATCAAAAGCGCTGTAATTATGTTAAAATAACTCCATATGAGAACCTGAGAAAGGTTTTCTGTATGCAGGACATAGTGCTTTTTGCTCTGAGGTAATGAATTATCCTTAAAAATTGCACTCATAGGAGGAAGGGATTCGTTTACCCCTTGTTATAGCCGTAATTTTTTAAGCCTGGCACAATGCCTCTGTATCTGAACCTCATCATCTGAACCACATCATCTGAACCACAAAGCGTTAGTTTCTGCCCCAAAAACATTTTATGGAGGTAAACCAACAAAAAAACCGAAAATTAAAGTTCATGTCCTTCCGTAAAAATGTCAAAACCCTAAAATATATATAAAAAAATATTAGTTCAGTTATATAGTAAGTAAAAGACACCAGCATCATATTTGTGAGTATTGCAGCTAGAGCCAACGTTACCCCATCCATTGTGAGAACAGCTTCCAAGTGAGGACTCTGAACCTGAACATCCCATGTTATTCACCCATACTTTACCCGTACCTCGTCCGATGTGCGAAAATCCCACAGCCTTAGTAAAACCAAGTTGTCGACATGCAACTTTAGCTTCCTCCATGTACCAGCCATCATTACATACTGTTCCCCATTGACCCTGGTGATAAACCATTGCACTCGTATGCAACATGGAGAAACTTGTCCTATGAGATTGCTTTTAAAAACGTGCAAACAAAACATGTCATGTGACCCGATGTAGCTGCAACATGTATATTTGATGATATGGTTCTATTTTTATGAATGAACTAGCTCAATACTATCATAATATTTATTTTCTTTTTGTCTAGCTGCTCGGCACTATACACATGCTGTGTCAGGAGTGTTTCTTTGTCATTAGTTTTGTAATATCCAAACAAGACAACGAAAAACTGAAGTTTAATAATGCTTTCTTCTAAAACGAAATGAGGTAAGCTCTTTTCCAATACACATCAGGAAATGCAGAGCAATGACGATGGTGAGAAATTTGCTAACTACATTACAAATTAGGAAAAATAAAATTCAAAATGAAATTTAACGTTTGAGAAACCGGTTTTCACCCTTATTTTGATTTCATGTTTTCCTGTACTAAACTTAGCCACGTCGATCACCGGAAGAATCGTGTCCTCTCGAGATCATGGATATCATTATGACTTCCAACAAATTTCCCTGATACTTCCAAATTTTTGGACACTTCCATGATATGGAAATTTGTTGGAAGTTCCAACCTTTTGGTATAGAAAGGTTTTGGAAATTGTTGGAAGTATCATGGAAACTTGGAAGTCCAAATTTCTATGATTTGGAGAGGACATGGATTTTCCAGTGGATATTGGGGTAGTTTTGCGGGAATGGAATTAATTCCACCACTTTAGTGGGAATATGGAAGCAACTAAATATTCTTTATCATTTTTGATAATTTGTGTTACTCACTATTGCTAAAACAAAAAACAAAACAAAACAAAACAAAGCAAACCAATATTAGAAAACGACACAAGCATCGTCAACGTGATTGTTGCAGCCAGAGGCAACACTACCCCAACCATTGTGATAACAACTTCCAAGTGAGGTCTCTGACCCTGAACATCCCATGCCGTACAGCCATATCTTACCCGTCCCTCGTCCATCATACGAAGCTCCCACAGTTTTGGTAAAACCAAGTTGACGACATGCGACCTTGGCGTCCGGCATTTCCCAGCCAACATAACATACGAAAATGTTGATGAATATGATTTACTATTAGATTTATGTTTTTACAAAGGCGAAATTCTGAGAAAAAAAAAAACCATCTCCTTTGGGAATTACATCAAACATTTAAGTTTAAAAAACAATAAATGTAATCATTAAAATTATTTCAAGTTCGTCTTGTATCAATTGTTTTGTGCAACGACAAATTGATGGTTACTCAGAAAATGGAAGGTTTCAATCTGACTAAAGGATACAAGTGCTTGGGACAAGAGCAAGGCAACAGAAAGGTAGTTTTCAAGAAAAAGGAGTAATACAAGAACGTTTTAAATTTGTCAGTATAGAAAAATCAAAAAACTGAAACCTTTTGATCAGTATTTTATCTATCAATTTATTAATCATTTTATCTATTTATCTTTTGTTTATATAAGTTGTCCTTGGCCAACAATCACGCTCAGTACTAGGGATATCCGTTCAAAGTCTGTCTTGGGCAATAGAATTTACGAGTAGCAAAAAGGGAAAACGAAGGCAGGCAACCAGTAAACACAATTGTATATATTTTGAAGGGTGCAACAGCATCTTAATTCTGTACGATAAACGCATGCCACCATTATTCTAACCATTCCTCGTGGTATATGGCAAAGTACAACATCATATAAAATGGAATAGAATAAGATAACATTAATACATAAAGAAACAAAAAAAATTTAATCAATCAATTAGTTGAATTTACCAGTGGTATCTCCACAGAGTGGCTATTCTTCCACTAATTCCAATTGAATTTTGAAGTTGATTTTTGCGGAAGGGTGAAAACCGGAGAAACCGGAGAAAAAAACCCGAGGCACAGGAGAGACCCTACAAACAACTCTACTCACATACGACTCCGAGTTTGATAATCGAACCCTGGTCGCCTTGGTGAGAGGCGCGCGCTTTCTCCGCTGTGCCTACGGTGCTGCCCATCACCAAGGCAGCATCCCATGTGTGACTGTTGCAGCCTGAGTCAACACTTCCCCATCCATTGTGAGAACAGCTTCCAAGTGAGGCTTCTGACCCTGAACATCCCATGTTGTATAGCCATATTTTACCCGTCCCTCGTCCCCAATACGAAGGTCCTAGAGTTTTGGTAAAACCAAGTTGACGACATGTAACCTTGGCATCAGTCATATCCCAGCCATAATTGCACACTGTTCCCCATTGACCCTGGTGATACACCTGCATAAACCCTTTTGAAATCCCTCGTTTAGTTTTTAATTCAAGTTTGAGAATTCTAGTTTTCTTTATAGCTTAGCTTACAGAGTGCCTGGAATATAAGACAATGTTTGCTGCAAGCAACTTGAAAGCATGTAAATACAACATACTAGAATATCGAGCATCGAAATGCGTTTATAGTTTGAACACTTGTGAAAAAGTCTAGAAAGACGATTACGGATAAATGATCAACAAAAATATTGTACGTTGGCGTTTAATGTGATATACAATAAGACATTCTGTGTGCACCGACAGGGTCTCCTTTCTTTGAAAATAGAAACTTAAAATAAAAAGACCTCTTTAGCTTTGATTTTTTCATTTTCCCGTTTCAGACCATGCGATGCCACGTGAGGGATCTGTTACTTACGTGTTTAAATATGTTAACAAAAGAACAAGGGAATGACGTGCTCTGAAATGGGCACTTTCCATTCAAGGCTAAAGAATAAGCAAAATATTGTTAAAACGAAAATAGCGCATAGCTATCAAAATTGATTATCAAAACATTCCCATTTTCTTTCGTTATTTCCCTATTTTTCCAATATCATAACTATGTGCGTGTGTTTTGTAAGGCAATTTTGATTACCTATCACAACCAAAAATGAATTTTGAAACAATACGTCGAAATGGTCGCAACTCTACTTATGGAGTTTTTGCGGCGTTACCTTGGTCTGTGCAGAGGCTACTAGTACATGTTGTTACACATGGACCTTGATAGTAAATATGCGCAATGGCAAGCGCAGCCAAAAAAAAAACAACAAACAAACGACACCAGAATCATATTGGTGAGTATTGCAGGCAGAGACAACGTTTCCCCATCCATTGTGAGAACAGCTTCCAAGAGCAACCTCTGATCCTGAACATCCCATGTTATTCAACCATATTTTACCCGTGCCTCTTCCACCGTGCGAAAATGCCACGGCTTTCGTAAAACCTAGCTGGCGACATGTGACCTTCGCTTCTTCCATGTACCAGCCATCAGTACACACTGTTCCCCATTGACCCTGGTGATACTACCCAACGAGTTTCCCATCAGGGGCGTAGCGTGGTCATTTTTTGAAAGTACGCACGACTCCGTATAAATCTTAAAAACTCTGCAAAAAAGTCTAAGGGTTGGTCTGAAAAAATCAAAAATCCAAGTACGCACGTGCGTATATGCGTATGGGACGCTACGCTCCTGTCCATTGATTCGGGTACACCTCTATGGGAGCGTATATACCACAAGATTATTTACCTTGGATTATTAAACTTTTCTTTATTGAGTATTAAAGGAGTTCAGTGATTCTCGTTTGTCTTTTAATATAATAATTCCAGCTGCAGTATGGGTTACAACTTTTTCATGCTAAATTCATTTTTCTCATTAAAACCTGTACATTGGTTGTTTTATAGAAGTCTAATTAACAAAGCCAGAAATTGAGGATTTTTAGTTTTTCTCGAGAGAAGCCTGGTTACTAAGTAGTTTCCATGGCAACACTATCCTGGTACATTATATGCGAAGACTTTCAACTGATTTGAGCTAATTTTCAGGAAGATATTCTTTCTTTTATGGTTTGGGTTTCTCCTGGATCCCTCTGATGACGTCATCAATTTCAAATTTCAATATGAAATATCTCAGAAAGGAAAGTAGATATCATCGAACAGAAAATGGAATTCCTGCTTATTTTTAAAGGGCTTTCATATTAAAAAGAGATCCAAAAAGGGTTAGCTGCAATTTAAGGTTTATATTTAAATAAATTTTAAAAACTAGTAAGAGAGCAGATCAAGTTGCTGTGATTATGAATCGAAATATTATTAGGCTATTCGAGTCGATGAAAAATCCCATAACAACCGTAATAACCCTTTTGAAAGAACCCATGATTCTGTAGTTTAATGCAAGATGGTATTTATAATTCAAATTAGTTCTGCTAGATTTAAAAAACCTCATCTTAAAACATTGTAACTCACTTTGATTTTGGTATCGTAGAAAAAATCTGTATGAATGAGTGTGATTGATGTGCATGAGTGGATCGTCCCCATTATAACTTTAGACGAATAATTCAAACTGGCTTTTCAACTTCTCCTGGATGAATCATTTTTAAAGCAAAACTGTAAATAATGAAATTTCCACCTTAATTTTTACCAAATCATTTACATCCGTTGTTTACGAGAAAATGTACACCAGCATCATCGTCGTGGTCGCACCACGAGGCAAGATTTCCCCAACCATTATGGGAACAACTACCAATGGAGGTTTCTGATCCTGAGCATCCCATGTTGTACAGCCATATCTTGCCTGTCCCTCGTCCCTCATGCGAAACTCCCACAGCTTTCGTGAAGCCTAGTTGCCGACATGCAACCTTGACTTCCTCCATGTACCAGCCACCATCACATACTGTTCCCCATTGACCCTGATGATACACCTCCACGAAATCGACAAGGAATCACTGAGGAAAGTGGGAAGGCATGGGGTATCCAAAAGCAGAATTTTGGATATCGAAGGGGGCTAATATATACGAAGTTGTTACAAAGCTTCCACAAACTTGTGACTTTGAAAGAACAAGCAGTTTCAGTGGTGTTTGGATTCCTTTATTTGAATTCTTCTACTGACAAGATGACACACTGATCATTCCAATTACATGGCTTATATTTATACTACAGTATAGATATATTTGAAAAAGGTATGATAACATGTTTTAGAGAACAATAAGGTGTAGAGCTTGTAGGCAAAATAAACGTCTAAAATACGAGATTCCTGTTTACGTAACATACGATAGGTAGGTAGTGTTATTTATGTAATGCGCTCACGCAAATATGAAAGAATAAACCTAGGCGTGTCACAGTGCTTACAACAACTAAACAGGTAATATTGATTGCGTGTTTATGTCTTATACTAGTCAAATAAGTTTAACTAAACACCTTATTCCAAAATGACGAAAAAATACATTATCCTTTTGTCATCCATGTTAATTGGGCCTTGTTGCCTCGTTTTAAATCCAATATTCCCTTGAGTTCTGCGGATGGAATCGCAGCAACAAGAGCCAATCAATATGGAGACAAGAGAATAAAGCATTTTCCGCCAGTTTGCAATAAGTGTATAACACCAGTGTATACATTCATCTTGATAGTTAGCAATTATACTGAATATTTTGTTCTTAATATATTTTCAAATGCAATTGAAAAAGCATGGCGAATACTTAAGACTAATAATGACTAAGAAAAAGGGCACATATGAAATAAGGCGTGATGATAAGGTACAGCGATACATGCAACTAAACCAGCATCCCATGTGTGACTGTTGCAGCCTGAGTTGACGTTTCCCCATCCATTATGAGAACAGCTTCCAAGTGAGGTCTCTGATCCTGAACATCCCATGTTGTATAGCCATATCTTACCCGTCCCTCGTCCCCAATACGAACGTCCTACAGTTTTGGTAAAACCAAGTTGACGACATGCAACTTTGGCATCAGGCAGATCCCAGCCACCATGACATACTGTTCCCCATTGACCCTGGTAATACATGGTGCGAAACATGTTTGCGCGTATGCTCAAAGACAGAAGTTACACCAGCATCATGTGTGTGATCGCACCATGATGCAAGATTTCCCCATCCATTGTGGGAACAGCTTCCAAGTGAGGACTCTGAACCTGAACATCCCATGTTGTACAGCCATATCTTACCCCTCCCTCGCCCGAGGTGCGAATATCCAACCGCTTTTGTAAAACCAAGGTCTCGACATGCAACTTTGGCATCAGGCATATCCCAGCCACCATAGCATACTGTTCCCCATTGCCCCTGGTGATACACCCCCACGACACCCATCAACATTCATGAAGAAAGAACTAGAAAGAAGTAACGATAAAAATTACATTATTCTAGTTTAATACTCATATTCCATATTTTATATTTCATTGACGCTGAGAAAGACAAACCTTAGTATCTTGATACATCTTTTTATTGCAGTGTTCATTTCGACGGGAAAGGTGAAATCTATATAATAACCATGTAGGAGAAACCTCCTCTTTTTGCTCATTTTATGTATTGAAATATGTATCTGATGATTTAGATATTACATTACTTACTTTCCCAAAATCATGGGTAGCATTTTTTAAGAAGGCCCAAATTTGTGAGTTTGCTAAGACTGAGATGGAAACTGACAGCTGTTGGCTGAACTTGGACAGATGACAACTCTTTATATATGTTTTTCAAACCTTCTACAATATTCACATTCTTATTCATATCACAATTTCTATTTATATACTTTCATACGTATTCTTCTTAGAACTTTTTAGACTTAGTCTACAGGCTGACAAACTAATTGAACTTTCTAGAAATTTCCAACATTTTTCCTTTAACTAGAATTTCCGCGTCGGCCTTCAAAACTCTAGTTTTATTCTAAATTCTATTCTATTCGTCATAAAGTCTTTTTCCTTAAAAAATAATGGCCATTACTTGTTGTTCAGCGGTTATATTTCTTTTTCATTGTGTTGCTTTTTGTCGTGTTGTTTTCGGGATCAATTATAATCAGTGCAGAATGCTTTGATAAACAGAAAAGTAATTATAATTTAGATTACACGACACCAACATCTGTAGTGTGATCGCAGCCTCCTACGTTTCCCCATCCATTGTGAGGACAACTTTTAAGTGAGCCTTCTGAGCCTGAACATCGCATCCAATTCAGCCATATTTTACCAGTCCCTCTCGCATAGCGCCAATGTCCCACAGTTTTAGTGAAACCAAGTTGGCGACAGGCAACCTTGGCATCATTCATATCAAAGTAATGATGACACACTGTTCCCCATTGACCACTTTTGTAATTACATTAATCCATGTAAGTCAGGCTGTAATCGAATAAAATAAAAAATTACTGTCAATATGAAACACAACTTGGATACCAGCTTATAGCTGAATGGGCTACCCTGTATAAATAAAGTTTACTTACTTATATGGTTAATCATTGTCACTGGATATAGTTTTATTTATTTTTTATTTAATTGCTTTAACAGGGCATGAACAGACTCGTCGTCCATCCAAGCATGCCCCATACATACAAGATACATTACAATAAATACAACAAGATAAACAATATCTGAAATGAAAATGAATATGATGGCAAAATGATGGAATATTAATTTATCTCTTCTACAACGGACAAAGTCTGGATTAACGGATTCACATTTGGAACAAAGTTCTTATTCGGACTTGATCAAAGGCAGAAAAAAAGGAGCGACTTTAGTTTTTTAAAGTTGTTTCTTAAAAGACGAAAGCTTAGAAATATTTTTAATTTTAAAAGGTAGTGAATTCCATATAGGTACAAACCTATTAAAATAAGA
The DNA here is from genome assembly GCA_009858155.3 of Phymanthus crucifer. Taxonomy (NCBI): domain Eukaryota; kingdom Metazoa; phylum Cnidaria; class Anthozoa; order Actiniaria; family Phymanthidae; genus Phymanthus; species Phymanthus crucifer. The sequence goes on from WUCR03069080.1 coordinate 11,853, forward strand.
GTCCCTAAAAGTTGACGTTTTATTTTCGTTAGGCTTGAAATCAAGACCAGCAACAGACTTTCTTGTTTCCCTGGATTTACCATATGGAGTAACAATTATCTCGATATATCCAAATTAAATAGTTGAAGGCGACATTTTGGAAACAAGACAAGATCTAGATATTCAAACTAGTAGGAAATAGGGATCAAGTCAAGTTTTATCAACCTATGTCTGTAGGAAAGATTTACGTCTTCTGCTCCACCTGTTGCAAGAATATACTTAGTCGCACGACCTTGAACTCGTTCAAGCAAAAGTAAATCGAGCGCGCTAGGCTGAGGTGCCCAAACTTGGCTTCTGTAGCACAAAGTTGAGAGTACCAAGGAAAGGTAAAGGAGCATGACACAGATCAAATCCTACAGAGGGTTATTACACTTGAGAAACCCAAAAGTTTGTTACACTTGGCAACTATAGAGATAACATGATTGTGCCAACACAGATTGCTGGAAATAGTAACGCCTAGACAACTTTGTGAGTTAGCTTTAATTGTATAGTTGCGAAGAGGTGGATTTCACTTTCTAGAGATCTTTAAGACGTCACATTTAGCATCGAGGATCCCAATCCTAACTCGAAGATACAAGACCACTGAAATCATATTGTAACACTAGATGGTCTTGTGGAGATCTTAACGCACGGTAACATTTGGTGTCGTCCGCGAAAAGTACTGTACGTGTACCCGCCGATGTGACATCCGGAAAATTATTTACATATAATGTAAAAAGAAAAGGGACTAAAATACTATCGTGAGGAACCCCTGACATCACATCAGTATAACTAGATTTAACACCATTAACGACTACGCATTGTTTGCGATTACTAAGATAATCTTTAAACCACTGATAAAGCAATTCTGTAATACCATACAGTTGTAGTTTAACAAGTAGTTTAGAGGATTAATCGAGTCGAAAGCTTGAAAGCGTTTTGCAGAAATCGCCTCTTAATATGACTGGCCCCGAGGGAAACAGACAGTTTTGTTTCCCGAGAATTCCTCATCCCCAGGCCATGGGAAATATTGAGATACGAGGGAAACAAAACTAACTGATTTTTCGAGGGATCAGTCTTTTTAATGTCACTGTGTTTTATTATTAAGAAAACGAATTTGGCAGGAAATATATTAAAAGTAGGTAAGACCGATTTTGTTTCTACAGTTGTCAAATAAGTATAACACAGTGGTCAATGGCGAACAGTGTGCCATGGTTATTTTATGGCTTTGATATAAGGGCTGCTTGTCAGAAACCTGGATTTACACGTACTGTGGGGTATTGGTGGTTTCGAAAACGAACGGGTAAAGTATGGCTGGTTAACATGCGTTGTTCAGGCTCAAAGTCGTCACTTGAAAGCTTTGAAACATGTATTTAACTGAAACGCAAAATTATCTCACACCAGCATCATCAGTGTGATAATTGCAGTTAGAGTGAACGTTTCCCCATCCATTGTGAGGACAGCTCCCAAGAAAGGATTCGGAGCCTGTGCATGCCATGTTGTTCAGCCATACTTTACCAGTACCCCGTCCGTTCCACGAAAATCCCACAGCTTTGGTTGGCGACAAACAACTTTGACTAATTCCATATACCAGCCACTTTCACAAACAATTCCCCATCGGACTTGGTGATATACCTCTGCAGCACAGCACTACTGTCCTTTGCATTTAGTCCGTCATTACGAGACATTTAATCATGTTGTAACCGGAGCATGAAATATGCATCCGCTACCAAACGTCCAAAAACACCAAGTACACGTATTTATTATATAGACATGAGTTTTTTAGTGGGAAATACTCCACTCGTAAATTTCGTGAGAAGCTACATCCGGAATACGAGTGACATATTTTCCACATGAGGATATCGATGACGTCACTTCCAATGTTTTCCCGCTCAAATCATATAATAAAAAGGAAATTACACGTTGGCTAGAAAATCTGAAGGTTATCTTCTCGTGTTGAAAATATTTCACTCGTTCGCTGCGCTCAACTCGTCAAATATTTTCATCACTCGAAGATAAACTTCATAGTCGTCGCACCACCGTGTGATATCCTCTATTTAGGTTGATTTGAACGTTGAACATATTAGGCTGAGCAGGACACTCCAACTGAAGGTGGTAAATCTTTGCCAAACCAGCCTTATTGCGCCATCACTATCTTTTTCAGTGGTAACGATGTTTTGTAATCCTGCGGATGATGACCTAAGCAATTAAATGTAAAATATGTGGCTTTTTGCATGCACTTCGTATTCATAGTTGATGGACAAGGGAAATATTGCAATATTGACAAACTCCCTTGGATTGCTAAAAAATGGCAAATTTCAAACCTAAGTAGGCGATCTTTTAATGAGATTAAAGAAAAGCATTGGTAATTAGAACTTTTTCTTCATGAGGTATCTGTATGTTTAAACACACGACACCAGCATCATATTGGTGAGTAGGGCAACCAGAGCCAACGTTTCCCCATCCATTGTGAGGACAGCTTCCAAGTGAGGATTCGGAGCCTGTACATGCCATGCCGTTAAGCCATACTTTACCAGTACCTCGTCCTTCCCATGAAAATGCAACAGCTTTTTTGAAACCAAGTTGGAGACATGTGACTTTTGCTTCCTCCATGTACCAACCATCACGACATACTGTTCCCCACTGTCCCTGATAAAGTTCGAAACCTGTGTGTGTTAAAACATACATTTGCATTGATGGACTAGCTATTTCCATTTTCTTTTTGTTTTGCACACTAAATGTATTGCAGATATTTTATCTCCTGTGCTATTCCTTTTATGATTCCAAATTTTAGCATGAAAATCTGCTTTCTTCTTAATGCCTAAATACCATTTCATTTTAATCAGACACAACTAGCATAATACGTGTCTCGCATAATCTTGCTAGTGTGAAAAATAGACTTTATAATTAAGTTTATAACTTATAAATAGGAGCCACGAAATATTTCATTTTCCTTCTTCAAGACCTTAATCTTTCACAAAAGCACTATACTGATCGCCATAAAGCTGCAATGTAGCTTTCCAGCCTAGGATTTGAACCTGAACATAAAATTTACCCGTACTTTACCAGTGCCTCGTCCTCTGTGCCGAATCCCAAAGCTTTGGTAAACCCTTGTCGGCGACATTATACACACTGTTCCCCGGTGGCCCGTAAAAAACCAGCATCATAATTGTGATTGCAGCTTCCAACGTTTCCCCATCCATTGTGAGAACAGCTTCCAAGTGAGGCCTCTGAGCCTGAACATCCCATGCTGTACAGCCATATTTTACCCGTCCCTCTTCCATGGTATGAAGCTCCTACAGTCTTGGTAAAACCAAGTTGAAGACATGCAACTTTGGCATCTTCCATTCCCCAGTAATCATGATACTTCCACGAAATTTATTAGAAATCCAATAAAATCCATTCTTTTTCAAGAAGCGATGTTGGCAGATCACATGAAACCAACACGCCTGAAATGGTTATTGCGTGTCCCATAGCTCTCTGTCTTTCTTTAACTGTGGAGAGCTGCACATTTTAAACAGCTTGGTTACAAGGTTGTAAATTGGTTACATACATAGCACGGTACCATATTCACCTCAGGATAATATTAAATTCAGCATACAAATTCAACGAAATAGATATAATTTCTCTTGTTCTTTTAGGTTGCGGCGTTCGGCCTCTTACTGCTTTGAAAATTAACTTATTAAGCTTCTACAGGTCGTAAACCGTTCAATTTCCTGGACCTTGAAAGTGTTAATGAAACTTTCTTGAGCTATATATATGTACCGTACCAGCCTCGCCTTTATAACTGTTACATTACAGTAAGATATGACTCTTTACTCTTGGTTAGAAAACTCTGAAATATAATCAATAATTGAACACTGGATGCATTACAGCCCGTTCCTTGCTCATCGTGTTAAACTCGCAGCTTTTGTGAAGCCTAGTCGGCGACAGACAACCTTAGCGCCTTTTACTTCTAAGGAATCTCTTTTTCTACTATCACATTACCATACTCGGAAATTTCAATAAGCATTGTTTGTTGCTAATGCATGAATTTCCTAATAGAACTCCTGCATCCCATTCGTGGCGGTTGCAACCAGAGTGAACATTACCCCATCCATTGTGAGAACAACTTCCAAGTGAGGACTCTGAACCTGAACATCCCATTTGGTTAAGCCATACTTTACCCGTACCTCGTCCGAGGTGCGAAAATCCCACAGTTTTGGTAAAACCTAGTTGTCGACATGCAACCTTGGCTTCCTCCATGTACCAGCCACCAGTACACACTGTTCCCCATTGACCCTGGTGATACACCTCCACAATAGGGGGCTCTTATCGGGGATTATTTTTTCTGTCCTAGAATTGTTTTTTCCGTCTTAAGGAACTGAAAAATAATTCTAAGCAATGAACACAAGATAATATTTAGGAAGAGTTTTAAGCTCTAGGTCCAAATAAATACAAAATGTAGTACGTTTTCTAAAATTAGTTTCTGTACAATATGCAAACTACACTGATTAAACATTTTAGCTTAACATAAAGCTCTTCGTCATTTTACACACCATTTTCAATCTATTATAATCTTTAAAATGATGGACATACCAAAGAAACGGACTACATCGACAAAGAAAAAAGCAACCATTCCAGCATCGATAGCGTGACTTTCATGAATTTTAGTATTTTCCCTCTAATACCAAGACGCTTTCTTTTATTGCTCTATACCAAACGTTAATACACGACTTGTTAAAAAATCGAAACACCAGAATCCCATTCGTGGCGGTTACAACCTGAGCGAACATTTCCCCATCCATTGTGAGGGCAGCTTACAAGTGAGGGCTCTGAACCTGAACATCTCATTTCGTTTAGCCATACTTTACCCGTACCTCGTCCGAGGTGCGAAAATCCAACAGCTTTGCTAAAACCAAGTTGGCGACACGTGACATTCGCTTCCTCCATGAACCAGTCATAACTACACACTGTTCCCCATTGACCCTGGTGATAATCCTCAACGAGATCCTCACGGTAATTACCAGAATTAGAATCAAAGAAACTCAATTAATTACTTCCTAAATATCTATATCAATTTTTTAGCCACATAAATTGTTATTTAGTCTTGCACCAGGTTTCAGATCACATTAATAAAACAAAAGTATTGTCAATCATGCATTTGTTTCCTGTATTTGTTTTTTTTTATATTGTTGTGGTTGGCTTTTTTTTTACAGTTATGGACACCTTATTTAAAAACTAACAGTAAGTTGTCGACATGCAACTTTGGTCTCCTCCATGTACCAGTGACTCATTGTAAGATGCCGAACCTCGGGGGGAAAAACATACTTATTTTCTCCATGAACAGTTAATTACTATCTGTTGAATATTTATGTCCTAGCTTATTTTACCTTTTAGAAAACTAGAAAATAACTGAAAGATAGGACCACAAACTAAAAAGGAATTTTTTTTTGATATCTACTTGATATAAATTAAACTTCGTAAGTATTTACAATTTCTAAAGCCAAGTGAAAAGCTTTTGTATAATATGTAAACTTAAGCGATCAAATATTTCATCATGTAGCTTACATTTTACGCACCTAGCATTATAATCTTTGAGATGATGGAAAAACCAACAACACTAATACCACACGTGACTTCTTCGTACTATAGGGGTTAGAAAAAATAGTACATTTGTATCGCTCATTAGTATGTTTTTTTGACAGAAATAGAAACTCTTAACACCAGAATCCCATTGGTGGCGGTTGCATTCTGAGCGAACATTTCCCCATCCATTGTGGGGGCAGCTTCAAAGTGAGGTCTCAGAATCTGAACATCCCATATTGTTCAGCCATATCTTCCCCGTCCCTCGTCCCCAATGCGAAAGTCCTACAGTTTTGGTAAAACCTAGTTGACGACAAGCAACCCTGGCATCAGGCATATCCCAGTAATCAGTGCACACTGTTCCCCATTGACGTTGGTGATACACCTCCACAACACCCTTAGTAGTCAATGGGGAACAGTGTGCCAAACTGGTTATAGTTATGTCTTTGATGCAAGGGATGCCAAAGTTGCATGTCGCCACCTTGGTTATACAAGTACTGTAGGATATTGGTGGTTAGGACGAGGGACGGGCAAAGTATGGCTGGCTGACATGCAGTGTACCGGCTCAGAGTCATCACTTGGGAGCTGTACTCACAATGGATGGGGTTTCAATTGCAATAAGAGTATTTTGCTGATACCAAAGAAGCTTCAAATCTCACATTGTGGATAATCACAATGATTTCTTGATAAGTGATGTCCTAATATATTGTACTCTTGAAAACGAAATCAAAACAAAAGATTAGGGATGCTTTGCGTTCTAAAATGTCAGTCATTTTTGTTCCTTAATGTTACATCGTATTTGTAGGAATTATACATATATATATATATCTAACTGATTTTATTAAAAGGACACTGAGAAATTTACACTGCCCCCCAGCTCATACTCACCCACTTTCATCTCAGAAATTTGAGGTTTGAATGGACTTGAATGTCAGGTAGG
>WUCR03069669.1:0-18275 GCA_009858155.3 Phymanthus crucifer
TATTAAAGCTTGGACCGTTTGGACTCATCAGCTCGAAATTCTAGTCTGAATTTGTGGAAGCAGACCTCTTTGCCACAACGCAGGGCATCAAACATTCTACCAAAGTATGTGAAGGTTTACTTACTGCGAAGCATGCTTTCTTGACTCCACCTCTCCATCCACTGGAAGGCGCATGTCTTATAGAATGCAGGGTTAGACTCACAATGAGCCTTGAAGCTCGGCGATGAAGAATCCATGATCAAGACAATATGCAGGTTGACACAAACACGGGAAGCGAAGTAAGATATCAAGTTACCACGGAACCCGTCCTGGGATGCTTGATCTCTGAGGGGAGAGAGGAGGGGCTCGATTTCTTCAGGGGTGTAAAGACCAGGGATTTCGCCAGCACTGAGTAGACTATTGATCAGCTCCAGCATGGCAGGGTCTACCATGTGGTGATCTTCTAGTATCAGAGCCATCTGTTCTCCTTCTATGCCTGCTTTCTGCATCACCTGTGAACATTGGAGGGAGATTGATGATAATTGATGAGAGTTGATAGGAAATTGCTAATGATTGGCAATGATACCATCAATAGAGTTTTCTAACTTTTCCTGACTTGCACTCAAAATCTCATTTTTCCTGAATGAAAGTATCTTTTACTGACAACCATGTCCATGTCCTTACCATCTTCAAGTCGTTCTTGAACTGTTTCAATCCATAGGAGCGCGAGACTTTCGGAGTCACCACTTCAATGTTGTGCATGTGCGTTACTAGTGTTACCGCTGTCCTTCGTCCCACGCCACTTCGTCCAGCCAATAGTAGTGAGCCTCCAGGTAAAGTTAGTGTACGATCAACACGAGCGATATTGTCCAGGACTTCTTTGAACATAAGGATCTCTAGCTCACGGTTTTCTCGAGCTAAGGAGGAAAACAATTCGTCAAACTGTTGGTTTATTTTGCTTATTTCGCATGTATTATAATGTCTGTTAGCGAGTGTAGCCTTAGCCAGTGAGCCAACAAGTTGCTTCAGTGACCACGAGGCATACGGTATGAAAAGAATCGTGTATTCTAAGAAGGTCAAGTTGTTAAAGTGTGTGATGTTAAGAAAGTAACAGATAATCCTGAAAAGAAGGGGGTTAACGCACCGGAATTGTATGAAGAAACATACCGTAGGTCTTGATTCCTTTGGCTATAACTTGCTTGAAGTCGTTTGGTTCCAGTTTCCCCAGTTTTCGTCCATAAGAGAGCAAAGGACCCCCGATAGTAGACATGCTGCCTTCAGCCTGACCGGGTTCTCCACCACTGGGAGGAAGAACGTGTGCGCCCCAGGTAACGAAGTAAGTTAATTCTAATCGATCAAACGATACTGACCAATCAGAGCGCAGTTGAGAAGCCAGGATGCTGCAAGAACGAAAAGTCAAAAGATGCAATTAACTAGAACTTTTTCAGAGGAAAGAAATTTTGTGCCGAATTCAACCTACCTGTCAAACCTGTCCAGTCCCTTTTTACCAACGAGTCTGTCTCGGAACAAGCGTCTGGCTTCATAGGCGCAAACCTCAAGGAGCTGATTGGCTGATGTGTCCTCTAAGCCTATTTCATAACGGAGAAGGCCTAAGACCCAGTTGGTTAGGTCACGTGGAGTAAATAGATAGTGAGAGTAGTCGTCCACGGTGAACTTGGCACGAACCTGAAGACACAGACGCACAGAGTGTTAGATTTTCATAAATGTTTAACACAGCCATGTAAAACATGTCGATCTGGAAGACTAAAGAATAACCTTATTGGTGTACCTGTTCATAGACGGATACCATAGTACCAGCTAACGTCTGGATGTTCCTGATGGATCCCCACACAGGATGAGAGCTTAGAGTCTTGTTCAGTACTGGGTACAAGTAGGCACCGTATATAGCTTGCAGCTGGTCGCGATCAGGATAGCTAGAAAAATTGACTCCTCATTAGGGACTCCCAGTATGAAAACTACGACACGATCACGTTTTGGGTATGTTTTTGGCGTACGCACAACGTTATCCTAGCTACTACCTTACTCTCTCTAGAACGTGAATATCACCATTCTAGGAACGACAACGACGAATACTACAAATGCATGCAAATGAGATGGAATTGAGACAACAAGCAATTGATCGACCCAAGTGCCTCCAAAACAAAAGGAATATGTTATTGCGGGCTCGACTGTAATAACAGCTATTGCGCATGCACATGAAACTGTTACCTAATGGCGCAGACCCGAACGATGGACGTAAATCTTGTAGTGATGATATGTCTACCCATTCCAGTACCAGCACTCATGGAGGCCACCACCTGAACCCCTTCTAGTCCGACCCACTCTAGATTATCATCATAGAACCCTTTATACGTTATCACCTGTGAAAACAACAGTAAAGGCCGGTGAGCAATAATCTACTATAAGTGAAGACCGCATAGCCTAAGGGTGGGGAAAGGAAATGTCACCTCATTCCAGACTACATGTCATTCTCTTGAGTATAATTTCTTTGTTTTAAGGTTGCTCACAAGAATCAGACGCATGGATATGAATACAACTCAAATAATCTTATTATTTGAAAGACTGGAAAACACTGCGCAGACCTCAGCAAATACCTGTTGCAAGAAAGCTATCAACTGGCTTGTGCCCCACTTGTCAGGTTTAGGTAGATTGAGATCTTTCAGGTAGAGTACCAATCGTTCACAGTCCTTAGGTCTGTACACACGGCCAGTATTGGTGCTAATGACCATACACATCTGTTGGAGTTTCTGCAAGACGTGTTTGGGAGAGGACTGAGCACTACAGTGGATGACAGCCACCTGGGTGGAACGGAGCTGCTCGAAGCAAGATCGAAGTAGCAACCTGGAAGAAAGTAAGAAGACCAAGGACTGAGAATTCATTACACTAGCAACTATGTGGGACGACTTGTATGCTGGTTTATTGAAACTCTTGTATAAAAATCGTATGGGGGACAGATTTTGGATTTGCGGCGACTTGGCAGTGATCTGCCGAAGTGAAGTCGTTGCTTGCGAAATTTTGATGGTGTTGATTGGCTTTTATGAAAGTAACAAAATTGGAAATGACGGACATTTCTCCGTAAACAAGTGCTCAAATAATAATCTATAGCAGTGGTAGCTAAACTTACTCTTTGCCACATCCCTCGGGACCCACCAAAAGGAATGACTGTCGATTATCATTCTGAAGCCATGGAGAAAACAAATCCAGACCTCGCTTGATATCAGCTGTCTTGATGACAGGAGGACTGCTGTTCTGACCTGTGAAGTCCTCTACGGACAGCGAATCAGGAACCTGAAGGGAAATCGTCAAGAGTCTTGAATTAATGCCCAGAGCTCCTGTAAATCGCGCGCCCAATCAGAATACAAACAAGGTAAGGATTTGCGCGCCAAGTATTTTTCAAAGAATATATTACTGTCACTTAGAGCACAGTACTTATTGTATTTACCTCCAGTTCATAGGACATCAAGCGTCCTTTGTCTGGGTCATAGTAGGTATTGAGAGGTCGTTTTGTATCAGGTGGCATCTCGTGCGTCCAGTGGAATACCTGAAAGTGGTTCAATATAATGAAGTTACGTCTGATCGACCGCCATCTCCACAGCAACAGTTGTTACCTCTTTAGCAAAGGATGCCTGACTACTGGCTGACAGGTTAGCACCTAATCCTCTGATCAGACTACAGACAAACTGTTGCTTGACCCGTACACCGTGCATGTGAGATAAGCCATTCATGACCAAGCCAACCCTCGTTGTCTCTACCACCAGATCGTTCTGCTTGTATACCCAGTCAAGGGCCTTGTAGAAGTAATCTTCTAACCAGGACTCCAGGACACGCCTTTCTTCTTCGGACTGGTTTTGAAGCCACGACCTTACCAGTGCTTTGATGTCTGTATCCTCCTCGCTACGAAACGTAAATAAACAAACCATAAGAAAACTGGACTTCTGTATGTGACAACGTCTCATGTTGGTTGGTATCGATTCTTAAATCTGAAAAAACTCGTCACCGCAAAGCAAAGCAGTGGCGCAGCAAAATACTATGTATTATTTCATGGATTTTACAAACACTAGTCAGCCATTTGAACGAGTATCCAAAACCGTTGCGGTTACCTCAAGAAGATCATTCCCATCCGAGATATAGTGGCAGGAGAGGCGCAGCTGAGATCATGAGACTCGAACAAGAAGTTCACGTTGGGTCCAAACTGAATACGCTCCCCAGAGGGCATGGTAAGGAGTCTGTTGTCATCCAGTACCGAGTTGAGAGATTCTATCCACTCGGGATCAATGTCACCATCACAGATGATCCACGACTGGATATCGATGGGTTCCCGAACGACTTGTCTGGCTGCATTGGTAAGGACCCCGTCAGACCATTCTCTCGTGTCCATGTCGATTTGACCCAGCAACTTGTGAAATGATCCAGATGGTAGATAGTAGATATTAGTATAGAGAACTGTTTATACTGCCAAACGGCGTCATCAACTTTATCATCACCATCACCAATACCATACACCATCATAATCGCCATTATCAACAACAACATCTTCATCATTACCACCACCTCCACCACCACCATCATCGCCATCCTCGGTAACAACATCCTCATCATCACCACCATCACCATACTTCATCATCGCCATCATCAGCAACAACATCTTCATCATTACCACCACCACCATCAACATCACCATCACCATCACCATTATTTCATCATCGCCACCATCAGCAACAACATCCTCATCATTACCACCACCACCATCAACATCATCAGCAGCAGTATTACTAGTAACAGTAGCAGCAGCATCATCATCACCTGTGTCCTTGGCATGGCTTTAGGATTCATGGTGTACTGTTTGACCGTCTGTCCAATCTTTCCAAGTGCAATCCTCAAGATCTTCCAGATGGTACTCTTACCAGACCCTGAAGGTCCAATAATCACCACACCCATCCGTTGTTTCAACTGCTCGTACAGTTCAAGGGCTTTCTTGACTTGTGTATCCATGATAACCAAATTACTCTCTTGTGCTGCTGATCTTAACGCTTCAGCTAGCTGTTCATATTCCACGCCCTTGACATCCACCCCAGGGAAGACGTCCAGGACCAGAGCATCAAATCTCTTGGAGTCGGCGAAAGTCAGCTTGGAAAGGGTATTCACCCGAAGGGCTTGGACTACGACATTGGTCTCAGTGGTAATATTGACTGTTAAGATGATGGGCATAACACAAATGAAGCTCATAGAAATTTAACTAAAGCAGATATAGCGTATTAAAGCATGTTGCACAAGGCAACCGTGAGAATAAATCGCGCACATCATGTTTATGTGAAAGGCTTTCCATGAGTGTCACCTTTATTGCCAGCCTGTTTCTGTGCTTGCAGCAGATGACCACAGCCACGTAACACAGTCTTCAATGCACGTAGACCCCAGTCATAGTGCTGCTGCCGTGAAAGAAGCTCCCTACCATACAAAAAGAAACACAATCAGTCTAAGACTAACAAAACAAAACAAATCCCTTGTTCTAACGCCCAGAGAATACCCTAAATTACCACGTACTTGGATAAGTTGAAAATTGCTACCAGTTTTCTGCCCAGACTCTTGGCTTCTTTGAACCCCTCAGAGAACATAATGACCTCGGCGATGAGCTCGTTATCTGGACGGGACATGGCAACAGGTCGGAACAACTGCTTGAGGTTATCAGGCAGCTTTTGACGGCCACCATAACCTTTTCCTGCTGGGTTGAGCGTGATAAAGATACCAGAATTGAAGTCGATGTCCACCTGGAGTCAGACAGGGAAAGATGGCTTAGTCAGGACAGTTTGTGTCAGAGTGCAATGTGACTTCTATTATGTGCGATTACTGGAAGACAGTGGGAAGCATTTGTACATTGACATATCGCAAATCAGTACCATGACTTTCCTACCGGTACGACAGCCAGTGTTACAGCTGACACTATCAAATATTTGTCACTCATGCAGTAACTATTCTTATGGGAAGCAATTTCAATGTTATGGCATGTCGTACTGTGTATGTGTTGTTGCAATGCTGTAAGCCATTGCTTAACGTAGAGGTGTATGAAAGCAGCTCAAACCAGCTTTAGAATGGCATTTTACAGTTTTAATAGCGCACACACGATTGTCTATCATCACATAAGGAGGCTTTAGGCCTGACGATGTTATATTGGGGTTGATCCATCAATACTCACCGTCCTCCCTAGTAGCTCAGTAGCTTTGAGTTTGGATTTAAGTGCAGCTTGAATGGTTTGTATCTGCATAGAAACAGCTGACAAGACTGCTTCCTCTAGACGATTGAACTCATCAAAGCAGCCCCAGGCACCACACTTGACCAGACCAATGAAGATACGACCCATGGATTTGACGTCAATACCCTTAAAGGAAATAAATGAAACAATTCAATAAAAAGGTGAAATACTAGAGAAATCTTGGTCTTTTGTCCACCAAGAGAGTGTTAGACGAGGTAGTGCTGGGTTGGTTGCCAAAAATATGGGACGGAAACAATCAAAAGAGAGGTGAAAATTGAATCATGTAATGAAATGAAGGCGAGATGAAACAATTTGAAAAGGAAAACGAAAGCATGTTTTCACAATAAAAGGTCATAAGAACATACTTCGTCACAGTTGAACACGAGAACCTGTCTTCCAAAGAGACCTCCTAGAGCTTTAACTGACTCTGTCTTGCCAGTCCCTGCAGGGCCATAAGGGTTCCCCCCCAGACCCATGTGCATTCCTTGGGTCAGAGTAAGGTAACACTTGTCAGTCAAAGGGGTGTGCACTAGCTTGGGTGCATTGCCTTGGTATTCATAGGTGTAGTGGAACTCAGCATCACACATGCGAATAAGGCACGATCCTGAAGAAACAAATATCAGTACTTATTAAGTAGTGCATACTCGTCTTGGAATGGAGGAATGGAACAAGAAAGGAGAGGAAAGAGGAGGGGTGGAGGTTGACATAGTTAAGCTACTTGAAGCTGGTGAAGATTTCAACACGTCTGGTTTATAAATATGATAGCGAAACCTGCAAAATACACATGATCTTGGTCATAGACAGTGTTCATTTATTTAGGAGTTCTTCTGGTGCATTCTTACGTTTATGCATGTAGAAACGCAGTTGTTTCTGCCACACCCAGTCATCCAGTGTCTTGACCGAGTTCTTGATCAGCTGTTGCACTACATCAATAGCATGTATAGCATCCAGTATTAGTGCTTTTAGCTTCAGTTCTAAGACATGTGCCTCAGTGTCCCCTGCGCCTCCTGATCCAATCTCTGCACTTGTGTAGGATTCCAGTTGAGATTCCATCTCGATTTGGAACTCTTGGAGGCTGTTGCTTTTGATAGCTGCTTCACATCGTTCAGTGAATTGGATCTGTTCAGCCAGGCACAGAATCTGAGTACACAAAGTAAAATATTCAGTTTACAGTATCACTAAAAGAAATTTAAACAATGATAGCTAAATGTATGAATGTAACTTTCTGTTACGAGTGCACATGATATCTATAAGGTGGTCTATGGTGCGTATACCTGTGAAGGAAACTTGGCAGGATCGACTCCAGCACCACCTGCTTTCTTACCAATCTGAAGGCACTCGTCAAGCAGTTCACTTAGTGTGTCTTTCATCTCCTTTGCCAAGAGGTCTAACCACACCTAACACAATAATCACAGTTACATTAGGTTCTTGATGAACAGGGAGCTCATGGAATGAGGAGGGGTAGGGTGGGACTTGATTGGTATCTTCTACTGATAATCTATTGTCCTCTTCAAGATGTAATGGGGAAGGGGGCGTTCTGATAGAAATGCAAGCCTCAAACAAGGCCCATAACACACCTCCACTTCAGCAGTGATAGTAACAGGTCTCTTTAAAGGAACGTGTTCACCTTCAATAGACATCATAGCTATGATATTCTTGTTGCCTTCATCAAAGACTACATTATGAATACCAGCAAACAGCTTCTTGAGGTGAGACTGGATGACCGTGGGGTTGGTGGCTTGACCAAGAATTTCCAGTAGATCATCATCGCCAATGAAATAGAACCGAGGAAACATCGATCGTTTTTCCTGTCACAGGATATGAAACAGTATATGACATCAAAATTGTTTTATTTGCATTCTGGTGTCTACTTCCTCCCATTTATTTCCTTTTCTTCTTCCATTTTATTTTACTTCACCTCCTTCCTTTCTCCACTCAATCCTGTCTTTTCTTTCATTCCATTCACCAAATTTTTGTTCATCGTTTCCCATTTTATCCTTTGCTTGTACGGTTGGACAAATGCATACATCTCAACGCCCAACAAAAGCTCGCTTCTAAAGCATAATTGATAAACAGCAAATTATCTAAAGGAATATTATTGCAGTACCTCCAAGAACTCGTTGAGTGACTTCTGACAACGTTGTAATTGATCCAGCAGAGTAACTAGGATGTTCCTGATGCCTGGCCGGCCAACCAGGGACACGACACGATTATCACTGACGATGTCTGCCATTATTGACCTACAACAACAATACAACCAGAACAATCAGTGCTCAATAAAAGTTCAGCCATTTTACAACCTACACTGCACAAAAACAAGGAAATGTTGCGAGCTGGTTCGTCTAACTACTAAGTGTAAGACTACAGCATTACCTGAAATCATCATTGACTCTCTGGAATCGTCCTTGCTCACGAGGTAGAGCACCTCTCCCAAATATAGGCTCCAAGTACACCCATTTCCTTTGTATCTGATTGAGATTGTGAAGGTATTCATCAAGGTCTGCCAAACGGCTCTCCCAGATGGATGCCTTGTCTTCAAACCCTTTGTAATAGGGCGAGTCTTTCAGGGACTGCAGCAGGCACTGATTATCGCCCACCTTGATTTCACAATTAAGAGAAATAGTGAGTTTTTCATGGAAGTGAATGGCTGAGGGGTGAGCCCACTTTTGTTCTCATGATACTTTATGCTTTCCTGTCATCCCCCCTTCTTTCTTTTCTTCCCATTTTCCATTCTGACCATTATTCTCACTGGCTTTTCTCTTTCTGTGCCATTTTCTTTGCCGACTTTCTATCTATCCATCCATCTTTTCTTTCCTTCCTTTTTCTTGTGTTTCTTCCTATTCTACCTCTCAAGGATGGGAAACTCCTTTCCCACACTTACTTGGTTCACTAAGTCCTTCCAGTCCTTGATAATGGAGAGTTCTTTCTCTGAGGAGTCTACATAGGACGTCAATGCAAAGACAGCCCCAGCACCCCATAACTCCAGTTCACGTAATGCTTCTCGGATAGACACTTCACCTTGAGCACGGCTGTTTAACTCCTAAAGATTGACAAGGATGAAAACATATTATTATCTAATGTGGGTGTCTCTGGCTCTCATTCGTTGGTGTGGGGTAGCCTGGCTATTACAAGAGTACAATATGTGAGCAGTGTACTTCCCATTTCATACACCCCTCCTCTATAACATTCTGCCAAAATAGCTTTTCACGGCACAAACACCAATCGTCTGTTTTCACCCCACCATCTTGCACTAGATCATTATAGCAAAAGAGGAATGAGAGGGGAACCTGGGAAATCAAATGGATATACCTTGAGTGCCTCTGCATGTGCCACAATCAGGTCTGCTGCCTCCAGCACATTTCCAAAAGTCAGCTTTTCTAAAGTAGTGCCTTTTGGCATCTTCAGAAGCCTGAACAGTTCCAACCAGTGATCCTGGGAGAGTGCTTCACCACGCACATACTTTAATAGTGGGACTACATTCTAATAAAAAAACAAAAATCAATTATTCCCATTAGTGATTCTTTATGCTTATTCTAAACTTTGTTTTCAATGTTTCTTTTCTTCATTTGAACATAACTTATCAATCGCTAAGCCCTTTTCATTCCTATTCCTACTGTTCCTATCAACAAGAACATAATCCAATAAATCTGTACCTTGTACTTTTCTACATCTTTCTGTAAGCGCACTGTCATTACAGTGGGTTCCTTTGATCGTAGTTTTTCTGACCAAAGAGTCAGGAACTCATCAAACTGGAAGGCACGTGACCTAAGACAAACACAGTGATAGCAATGAAGGGCTAGTTTCAAGAACTAGTATCACATTTGTAAAGTTTTTTTTTTTTTTCTGGTTTGAGTGTTGCTGTCCAGGTTCTCTGGCTTCCCTCCCTATCTGACACAAGAAATTTGTCCTGCAAGTTACTCACACCCTTACTTAGTTCGGCTGGAGGACTAGATAACTGATAATACCTGAATGAAATCCAGTCTTCCTTAGCAAGTTCTTCAAGGCCATTGCTGAACTCCTCATATATCTGCCACATTGCTTCATTCTCTGCAATATCCTGTTTCAACTCTTCTGCTACAGGGAAACTGGGCTCAGGAACACCAAAATGACTACACTCAAAACTGTGGGTAGACAACATACCATACAAGTGGTCAGTGATAGTAAGGAATAGTTATTACTAGTGCTATTGTCCATACTTACATCAGTTTGTTCATGGTCTCCTCTAATTCAACAAACTCAGCTTTTCTCTCTTTAACAGAGCTGACAGCAGCCTTACATGCTTGTACGTCACTATCAATATCAATGTCTTTTGGTTTGAGTTGATGCCACCTGGCACTGAACTTTTCTAGTTCTTGCTGGAATGCCTGCACACGGGACTCCACGTTACTCTTCATGACTTCAACCTGTAGTTCAAACAAGTAATACTTGTAGAATTATTGTACTTGGGAAGCACGGGTGGCACAGCGGTGAGAGCGCTCGCCTCTTGCCACTATGGTCTCGGGTTCGATTCCCATCATATTTGAGTTGAGTTTGTTGGTTCTTTCCTGTGCTTCGAGGGTTTTTCTCTGGGTTCTCCGGTTTTTATCCCTCCACAAAAACCAACCCTGATTCAATCCAGGCTGTGCTCCATGGCCAGACATGAGTCGTATGGTGGCAGCCCTTGAGGGGCGCCCTTGTATGCCTTCGACTCGGCCACGTCGAGCTGCGCCCCCCGGAATTCAGCTACTGAGCTGCAAGTGGGGATGATAAGCTACCCCAATTTATTTATTTATTTATTGTACTGTATGGAATACAGTAATCAATACTCTACAACATCTGGACAAGCATTGATCCCCATGATATCCTGATTTTTTCCAAAGAGTGGGTTATTCCCATTAACCTTAACATTCCTTCCTTTCTCTCCTTTCCTCCACAAAGGCATGAAACTACCAAATGAAAGCAACCCTCTAGGTTATAACAGACCTTGACTACCAAAACAATATGTACAAACCTGTTCTTTGACCATCAGTTCATGACTTTCCATCATCAGCTCAAACTTGTCCCATCGAGCTTGTAGTGGGCCAATCTGTTCAACACCTCCACCAGCTACGGATCTAAGTAACTTGTTCTTAGATTCTGCTTTCTCAAACAAAGGCTGAATCTGTGGTATTTGAAAAATCTCTTCATTAGAGGATTGTGGTATAAGAATCAAGGGATGAGAAATAAATACAGGTGATCTATTACCTGAGGTTTCTGCTGTGCTAGTTCAGAATGTTTCAGGTTAGCTTCACCAATCTCTTCTACAGTCTGTGGCCGAGTGGACAGGGCTTCCATGCCAGATGTAACAAAAGTATCAATAGCCTGAGCATCATTGATTATGGAACGGCGCAGTGAGTTGAGTAGTGCATCGAATAACTGTTGAATGTGATCATCAATGGTGGACTTGACAGGCGATGTAGATACAGTGATGCAATCTACCTTGACTGTCCTGATAATGGAACAATACCACTGTCAGCCATCATCATTAAAACCTACCTTGTCTACACTATCAGTGCCATCAACATCACAAGTAGCAGCGGCATAACAATATCATCATAAGAAACATCAACACAGACAAAGCAGCAGCATGTCCAAGGATGGTATGGAGTGGGGGGGGCAAGGAAATCCCAAAAACCCATCAGCCCTGGTCATCACAATGTTTGATTTTCAAGCTTGCATGAATTTCCTACAAGAAGTAACATTTTAGTCTACTTTCATAAAAACATACATTGGTAGTTTTTCAGCTTCCCTTCCCCTTGCCTTCAGTGCTCTAAAGTTTCTCTCCCAGTCAGGCACAATGTGTAGATTCTTTTCCACCAGCTGTTCCAGGTCTATTGTACCCAGTACCACCCAGTCTTGGAACTGGTCTTGTACTGCTACTAGTCTTTGAAAAAGATCTTCAGCCTTGGAGTAGACTGTGTTGAAACCAGAAGCATTGTGGTTGATCATCAGAGGAAAGACTGATGTGTCTTCCCCAACACCACGGAAGTGATTGGGGGTGGAGATGAATTTGCGCATCTCACGATAGTACTTGGCACGGATCTCTTCTAGTGGTGGGCGGAACTGAAGTTTTTGTTGCCTGTCAATGGAAAAGGAAATAGAACTGTTTAGCATCCTTGCTTTTGGTGTATGTCTCAAGTGCTGCTGCAATAACATGCTGGGAAAACAAGAAGGGCTAAAGTGCATCATGTACATTTGTCATGGGGCGTCAGGATGGTGTTGTGGTAAAACGCTCGCCTCTCACCTCTGAGGTCCAGGTTTTGAATCCCAGTTTGCCTCATGTGAGCTGAGTTGGTTGGTTCTTTTTCTGACTCCGAGGGTTTTTACGGTTTACCGGTTTTTCCTCCCTCCTCTTAAATCAAGCCTAACTAATTCAAACTGATTAGAGCTGTGCTCCGCGGTCATGCATGGACTGTATAGTGGCTGCCAGAGGCACCTTCACAAGGTTTCAGTTCGACCTCTGTTGAGCTGCGCCACGTACTGCTGTATTTGCGATGGTGATTAGTGATAACGAGTTGTTTTTTTAATGACAAATTGTATGACTTTGTGCATGTGATTGGAAAGTATTTATGGTAATTATTATCTACAATTAGAAACAAATAATACAGTTTAGCAGGGTGCATTACCTGAATACAAGTTCTACTTTGATTTCAGGTAGATTTTCATTGAGTGCTTCTAATCCCATTTGATATTGATGTTCCAGTGCTTTGTACAGCTGTCTATCCCAGTGTATCTTCCAGGTCTTCATGTTGTCTGCCTTGAACCCATGCTGCACTAAGGATGTCATAATCTCTCGTAGCTCTACTAGGTAGTCCTTCCAGCGAGGCTGGTGTCTTAATAGGTCAATACTCATCAACTGTACCACCTACAGCAATGAATACTCTTACTATTAATCTACTAAAATCGTCAGTGATAATGAAAAGTATAATGAAATAGAATTGAATAGAAATAAGTGGAAATAAATAGGAATGAACAGAAGAATGAATAAATGAAAGAGAAACAAATCTTACCTTATCACTGATATTGTAATGACATTTTCTTAGCCGTCTGTTTTCAGATGTTAGGCGGTCTGCTGCAGCTTGTAGTTTATCAATATAGGCCTCCAACTCAGATGGGTTGTCCCAAGTGACTTGGACCTTCCCAGAGGAATCTTTAGAGCCATGTTTGGGATTCTTGATGAGCTTTTCAAATGCCAGGGCAGAATCTAACATCATGGACTGCTGGCTTGGAATCATTTGCTGGTCAATGGTGTTATAGAAGTGTGCTACCTGGTACAACAAAATGCAATTATGGTAAGAAATACAGGTTGCACTGCATTAGGTTTTTTCATTTCATTCCAGGAATCTACATATTAACTTCAAGTATGTTAGTAGAGGTATTTGTTTGTTTTCTCAACTCCTAAATCTATTTTCAACCTAGAAACTTACATAACTATTTCAAACCAAAGACAAATGTACAATACCTGTTTCAAAACCATTCCATGTCTGTAGAACTTGCTGGCAATGTTTGAAGTATGTTGGATTTTAGCAGGAACAACAAATCCCAAGGCACTGAGCTGTCTAACTTCACGCATGAGAGTGACTAGCCTATCACCATAATGAACCCTCAGTTTACCATCTTTATGACCCAACTCCATCAGCCGACCACTTGTTTGCAGACTAAACACAACAGAACCATGTTACAATTTGGTTTATAATTCCCAGACAATAATATTAAAAGAATAATTCTTTCTACAAGATCCACAACAGGAGTGAAGACAGAAATGTTGGATCATGATACAATTATCATTTTTAAAAATATGTCTGATTGAATATATTTACCAAACCTGTGGTATTTCAAAGTCAATTGCACCTACCTGAGTGGTTGTTTGGGGTCATCTATGAGTGATAACATCTCAGACGACCAGCTTTCAAACTGGTCTCTGGTATATGTCTCCAGTTCTTCCAGCAGATCAACAGCTTCTCTCCTAAATCCACGAAAACCAGACAGATCACCAAGCAAGTTTTCTGCAGTACTAAGTGTATCTTTTACCTAGTAAAAAGATATACAAGACTTTTACCGGTATTGACAACTTTCATTAACAATTTCAGAGTTTGAGAGAGAATGTGTCAGCATTTACTCACTTCACATCTCATTCATCCTTCCCTCCATTCATCATTCCTTCACTTCATTCATATATGCAGATCTTACCTTGGCTTCCAGCTGTCTAACCCAGACAATATTGTTAACAATCTCAGGCATGTTTTTGCCTTTAGGTGGACCACTGTCCTTGCTACCAGAGTAAGACTGCTGTGTTTTAGACACAAAATCATCTCTAATGCTCTTGACATACACTGTCAGCTGGCCAAGTAATGTTTCCCTGGAACAGAAAAGTCAATATTAGACTAGACATTGGGTCATGTGCATTAATACTCCAGTTTCACATTCAATCAATGCTGCTGTACATTTTGTCCGCAGTCTCCTTTGCACAGGCTCTAAGCCTCGTTTAAGAGCAAATTATTTGTAAAAGTCAACAACAATGCAAAGAATGTACAAGTTGAACAATACTGATGGTTTCAAATCCCACTGACTTGTAATGGTTTCTGTGAACAGCAGACTTACAAACGAGGCTGCAAAGGGGTCTGCGGACAAAGTGCACAGCAGTATTTATTGAACATGAAACCAGAGTATTGATCAAAAACAGCTGTTACCTTTCTGGAGCTAATTCTTTGCTTATGCTAGGCCTTTTAACCAGTTCTTTGTACCTCTGAAACTCTCTTAACAACTAGATGAAAACAAGTTCAATAAGCAAAGTCAGTTTTGCATTTCCCTCAATAGCTCTTTTTCAGCTTGATTCTTCATATCTGTTCATTGTATCATTCTTATGAATATCATTAATTTTCTGTTTTTATTGGTCGTAGAGAAACATCTCAAACAATGAATGTTGTTCGAAGGGAATACAAAATATTCTGTAATGGGAAAACATTCATTCAACAACTAGGGTGCAGACTCTACTACAGTACCTGATGAGATTGTGCAGACAAGTCTCTAAATTGTTGCCTTAGCTTCCCAGCAATCTTCTGTTCAGCAGGCCCCATACCTCTCTCATACTGCCCTACTGCAGCCCTCCATAAGGGTTCAGTGTAAGGGTTTTGATGCAGAGGGTTTAGTCCAGTAAATGGCTTGAAAGCCTCAGATGTGCGAAGCTGTTGCCTTTCTGCTTGGGACAGTAAGCGTACTAGTTGTTCATGAACTGTTCTCAGTGTCAGAACCTAAAATCAAATACAGTTGGATTGTAATGACTGTTCTATCCAATTTGGAATACCACTAGCTTAGTGTTGGTTTGAAAAGAATGAGAACAAATCAAGTTACCATAACTTATATGCACTCACTTGGAATCAAATTCAAAACCTAGCTTGTAGGTGATAGGCATATATTATGGTTTTACAATCGTGCCCCCCAGACTTGCCCGCTTTTCAGACATTTGTATTTTTCATTAATTTACTGTACCTCTTCAAGTCTCACAGCCAATAGAGACAGGCGTTCTGGGACAAACTTTTCCTCTCTCCATGGGTGAGAGGGGAATCTCTTCCAGTACTGTGCTGTCAGTGTCGCACAAGCCGACACCCACCTCTCACATACTGCGACACCTTTTTTCATGGCATCCTTGACATGCTGGAATGAACCCTGCCAAATATCAAGGGTGCCAAGCTTGTGTTGAACATAGCGGCCCAATGCACCAGCAATAACTTCCAGTAAATGCTTCATTCTGGATTCTGGATAAGGTTTGTGGTCTTCTTGCTTCCATACTTCATCCAATGTATCTTGTGTTGATTCTACAAGCTCTAAACCTTCATCCAAGTCAAGTCCATTAAGGTTGGAAAAGTCCTGGGAAACATTACCTGAGAAACATTAAATGAGAAATCAAAAATAGGAAAAGAATAAATGTGAATAATTTGACAAAAAGAAAATATCTAAAATATTGGCCATCATGGAAAAAATACTTCATATTTCATGATTTCCAGAGTGCCGGCAGGCATTTTTGTAGTTTAATGTTATTAGATAGTGAAAATTATTATTTTTACCCAGTCGTTGCTATGGACTACCAATGTACACAATTTTCGCACTGTACTTGCCTTTCTGAAAACATTCTTGAAAAAATGCTGCTCGTTCTCGTTCTGATAGATCATATCCCGACACAGAAGCATCAGCCCAGTATTGAATCTCATCTTGTGGAGTTAGTATCCCTCCTAAGCTCTCTTGATCGCCACTTTGACTCGTTTTAGGTACCTTTTTATCGTGTTTCCTGACCACACTTCCCAACCCTGCCTCGAGCTCGCTCAACAAACTCTGCAACTTCGGGTCGAAATTTCGACTCCACTTTTCGTCTTTCAAGAGCAAAGGAGCAAAAATCTTCTGAACTGAGTGGTAAAGTGTGTTTATAGGGGAGTCAAGCATGGAAGAGACGACAACATTTTGGTGAATTGTGTCTGGTGTTATGACTTCTGGTCGAAGTTTGAAGAAGACGAGTACTTTCTCGGCCGAGTCGCTCGGTTCAACATGGTTGAATACTTCGATCGTCTTTTTCCCCTGATGTGTGTCATATCTAGCTGCTAGAACAGGACTGTTTCCATCGTCTAAGAAAGCATTTATTTCCTTGGAGTCGAATATTTTCTCCAAAGCAGCATCAGATGCAAGAATACCGAAGTAGTTGGCAGTGGTTTGTAAGATGAAGTCCTTCCGCGAGTCGCCGGACGGCATACTCAGTACGTGCTCAGTTCTTTAAAAAATGCCACATATCTTATTGAAGATTTATCGGGCCTATCCGTAAATCATATTGCCCTTTTATAATCATAAATGTTCTATGGAAAATTAAGGAAAAACAACCCTTTTGGCGCCGGTTCGTAGTTCTTGTTTTCAAACCCTTCAAGGTTGAATGCATTCTGGGAAAATTGTAACGCGAAAAGCATCATGGGTACTGGTGGACAGACAGACACTTTGGACAAGGGCTCAAATAGCGCATAAAAGCAAAGTTATATTTCCAAGGCCAAATCAAATAAATAAGTCAATAAAACTAAGTCTTTAATTGATTCATCAGGTAAATCATTCCACGGTTCAGGAGAAGCATGCATAATGTCCTTAAGTTTTGCAGAATTAATGCATAGTTATGGAATTATGTACTTCTGGTTTTTGAGGTTGAAAAAATGTTTTTTTGTTTACTTGGTCCTCTTGGGAATGAAATGCACAACCGTTAATCTGAGGGAATGACACGTGATCTGAGAAGCATTCTTAGCTGGTGAGAAATAAAGAAATATAATACTGTATATCCGTTTCGTAAGGTCACATGAGTGACGTCGTAACATGAAAAGTTTATAAAATGTCGACTATCAAAAACGCCGAGTTCTTCTTGTTTCTGAGTATCCTTACTCTAGTTTCTGGATTCTCCACCTCAGTCAAGAATGACCAGTTGAATTTTTTAGTTCTTGGTGACTGGGGAGGCTTGAATTTTTTTCCGTACAAAACTCCAGTGGAATCGGCTGTCGCTAAGCAGATGAGCAAAACATCTGAACAACTTGGAGCACAGTTTGTCGTTGCTTTAGGTAAGCTTACGGTTCGTGCAGTTTTTTTTAGTTTGCTCCCTTGTTCCATCACGTAACTATTGCTTTTTAGCTCAAGATATTTGTGTTGTTTTACGACCCAGCGACCTAGGCTAAGACCCAGCGAGCGAGCAGGCATCGACCCAGCGGAAACCGCTAGCCCTAGTAATCTGAATCTGTACATATTAAAACAATGGGGGAAGGGAAGAAACTAGTGGTCATCCATAAGTGCTAGTGTTCTTGTGATTATCAGGTTGTCTAGTGTTCCAAATCATTTGCTATAACGTAATTGTTGCATTGGTTTCCCCAGTTTTTCCACACTAAAAACAATGAGTAATTATGAATAAGCTTTTTCAACTTTTATGTAGATCAGTTTAATTCCCCATACTGACAGACTTCCTGCTGCCAAGATGGCATTTAATTATGAAAAACGT
>WUCR03070248.1:0-18262 GCA_009858155.3 Phymanthus crucifer
AAAAATATTTGAGGAAAATTATAGGAAAGCGTATCAATAAAGCATAAAAACCTGATAGAAACTAGCGCTAAAAGTTAAAGAGATATTACGATGTCACGTTGTGTTTGTTTACATTTTCCCATTTTAAGCCTCGCTTCCGTGCAGCCAGGCCACGCGCGCGTGCGTCGTTTTGCATTCGGTCTATAATGCGCACATTTCCCCCCTAAAAAATGTGTCAAATTTTAAGGAGCGTAGGAACCACGACCTGAGAAACTTACGATGTCAACGAAGTGTTTGTGTGACAACAAAAATGTTCGACTTGTAAAAGTGAAACATTTTTCAAGTAATGTGGAATGTCTATACTAGCTCTCTCCATGTTTTTGATTGCTTTTACGATTAGTTTTTATTTTTCTCACGAAATTAACTTAAAAAAATGGAGTGCGTATTATACATGGGCGCGCATTATACACGGGCGGGTAATAGAGGATCGTGGAGGAGGCTCCTCATAATACCGGTAATTCTTGACCCACCCCTTTTATCATGCACAACAATCATGACCCATCCCCCTTTCTACCCAGCCCACCCCCTCCTGTACTTTACGACCAGTCCCTTAAGGATGCTCATTATTTTCTCTTTGCCAGGCATTCAGCATACACTATCTCCATAGCAGTCTAACCAAAGCTAAAGCAAAGACAGATAAAACCAAGTCTCCAAACACTTCATCATCAGATGATGCAGATAGTGAATACATATCTTATTCAGAGGATAGCAGTGAAGGTATGTTTAGCAATGTTATGCACTCTATAGACATGAAATTTCAAACACAGTTGTTGGTGAAGCCCTTATTGATAAAAAGTAGTTACTGACATAGTAACTAGGGGGCTAACCTGTGACAGATTAGTGTCCTGTCCAGGGGGAGTCGATGACTCTCATCCGCTTAACACTACAGAAACCGGAGATAAGCACCGGCCCAATGTGCCACTTGGCACAATAAGGATTAGCTTAGCTTAACTGACGTAGTTACCAGTCTTTGTCTAGAGACATTAATATTAAGTTCTTATTTCAAGCTAGAGTATTTTAAGAGCATTCAAAGTTTCAAAACTCTTATTTATGGGAAACATGGTTAATTTATGGTAAATTCATAACTTCAGAAGACGAGTCTTTATTTGGCCGATGGTTTGAGTCTACATTAGCCTGTCCAGAAATGGCTGAACAGACCTGCAGCACCAGCAGAAAATTGTCCAAAGATGATAGTCAACCTGAAGATAGCTCAAATCATGCAAAAAATAAAGGGGCACACAAGGTATCTATCCTATTTGCTCATCAAACATTTCTACTGTACTCATATTATTGATCCTTTATGTTCAGCTAGAATATGTTTTCCTGTTGATGGCACATTATTTATATTTCAACAGTTTCTGTCTCTGGCAACAAACACATTGCAGTTTGTAGTCAAGCATCTTCTGATGAACTCTATTCCTGATATTCGGCAATATGTGAGGCTGTCTTTTACAGAAGAACAAATGTCAGATTTTGCTGGAATCTTAAGTGAACTTGAAAGTGATGCCAACAAGTTAAAGGATGTCCCAGGATTTGCTGATCTGAGTGTTACTGTTGATGAAACAGTCCACTTGATGTTGGTAGAAGAACTATTGCCAAAAGACTATCAGGTAAATAGCAGTTGAGCTTTACTGGAGCTGTATGGGAAACAATGTTAAATATTCTTGGTCCTCCCCTGATTAATGTGCTTTTGAATCATAGGACTGCCTGCTTGACTTCCTTGGATTATCACCCAAGTCTGAGGGCATTTGGCCTTTGAGGATCCAGTCAACACGCCTGGGTATCTTAGCAAGGGTTTTGTTAGCTAGACAACAAAAGGCTTTTAAGCTGAACCAAGGAAATATGGACATTCCTGAGTGCATTGGTATCTGGGTTAGGTTGATAGATACACTAGAAAAGGCTGCAGTGGGTAATTTGGCAGTCCCAGATAATCAAGGTAACCTTTATGATTTACTGTATAGGTATTTAGAATCATCACATGTGTGAGAGTATCTCAAATTATCAAAGAATTTTTAATCAATAGCAATTGTTTTCTTTCTAGATTTGAATGTTGAACATCTCCAGCTTCTGTTGTTTGTATTCCATAATTTATCACTATCCCAGCGTGAGATGATAATAATCTTGTGTGCCAAGGCAATAATCAGAGTATCAAGCTTCCCTCGTCTAACCAAAACTGTTCCTGTAGCATTATCAAGATTGTTGCTTATACATGATTATTTTCTGCATCATTTTTCTAATCCTCCAAAAGAACTCTTCACACAGGTAGGAATTGCCTCAGTTTTTATTTCCATGGTATCTCAGCAGTCTCACTAGGATATTCTTTACATTTTATTTCTTTCTTTCTTCCTAATCGAATTAATATGGTAATATGACTTTGTGAAGGTGCAGAAAAACCTGTTTAGACCACACAATGCTCTTGGTCCAGTCAATGAAGAAGACCCATCAGCAGAGATTATGTACTTCATCTACAAGGGCCAAGAAGAACACAACTACCAACATGCTTGTTTGAAGTATTACACTCCTCATGGCAATACCATCAAGGCTTGTGATGTCATTACTATGATCCCAAGATTCTATGATATCAGACCAGTCGACGATTCTCATGATCTGGACAGTAAGGTGGGGTGATTACTTGATTTGTAATGAATTATATTTTTTATAAATAAAATATTGACTGTTAAATTAATAACAAGTAATAATCAATCATATTCTAGGCATGTGATATACTGTTGCACATGGAAGGTGAAGGAAGCAGCTGTTACGATGAATACTATACTGGAGTGCTGACACTACTTAAAGCAGGAAGAGAATGTGATAAGATGTTTCATTCTGGTGAGGTTGAAATGACACCACTAGAGGCAGCATTTACCAGGCATAGCTTTGGACTTTGCTGGCAGTTACTGGGGTGTCTTCCTCCATCTGTAAGATACCTTAAAACTCTAGCTTCTGAAGTGGATCAGGATGAGAAAGATGTTGTAAGTTTGGTCAATTACAACTTTAGTGTCTGACTTATTTTGTGTCTTTTTCCCTTTTATTTGATCTCCAAAATGTGGATTTGCCAGGACTTTAAATAAGAACAGTGCTAAGTGTCTATGGTGATTATAACAATGATGATGACAATGGTGGTTAGTTAGTCATCTCTTCATTTCTAGGTACTGTATAATTCTGTTTGTTTTCACAATGTTCTCCATAGGACTCACAGATGTCAGTGATGCTGTGCAACCTAAGATGGTTAGCAAGATTTTGTTCAAAGTGGGAGCCCAAATACTTGGACACAATAAAGGTTTTTTAATGTTCATAAAAGTCATGCTGTAAATTACTGCAATTTTCATAATTACGCAGACAGAGAAGTTCAAATACCAACGTGCAAAACAACGTTTTTGCTGCCATCAATCAATGATAATCAGTCGGTATCTTTCATATTTTTGACTGGAGGCAGCAAAAAAGCAAATTTTAACGTGCAAGTTGTAACTTCAGTGTCCGTGTAATTATGAAAACCACAGTAATAGTGCAAAGAAGAAAATATTTTTAAAATATTTTCAAACTTAGATGTTTCTCTTTGTTTATAGGGTTGGTTACTAAAGCAAGGAATGGCAACATACGAGATGCAATGTCTACTTGACAAATTAGCAAAAAGCAGTTCAACTCTGCATTCTAGCATCATCACTGCTAAGACCTACTTAGAAAAGGTGAGATATTCTCCACTCTTCACATGTCATTCTCCCATCCATCTCCTAATCTTGTTATATTTGTCCAAATGTACATCCAGGAATTCAACATGCCACCAATACCAGTCTGACTGTTTTTGTCCTTAATATACCCGGTAGTCAGGCAATTGTAAAGGTTGATGGTTGCTGTCAGTTGGTCATGAAGTACATTTATAATATGACCCGTATGATCCTTCAGCCTTTTTTACGATAAAAATTGGGTCATACGGTAAAATGCTTATTGATGGAGTAAGGCCGGCCAGACGGAAAAATATTTAGCTCTTCGTCATTTGCCCTCCCAATCAGTCAATATTAAGTACATACTATTTCATTCAACATCTGCACCACTTAGTATTGGACATTTCATTGAAATACGATGAATCATTTTTCACAGGTTTCAGAGTCGTATGATATGAACGACATCTCCAATGTCTCTCAGCTCCCAAGTATCTTTAGTGTTGCTCTCCTTGATGTCATCATTGCTAAGACACACTTAGCACTGAGCAAACTCTTTGGTAATACTGACGAAGATCCAGACCTGACGCAGATCATGCAAGTTGCTAAGGACTTATTGCCTACAATAATCAAACTTGTACCCATTTACCAGAAATTTGCCAGGTTAATATTAATTTAATATGCTTATTGCATAGTCTTATTAGTGGGCAAATACCATTGACATTAATAATTTTCTTACCAGGTTCTACTTACTGGCACATACTGCTAATGAACAGAAGAGGGACAGTACTTTATCAGATGAGAAAAAGAGTCTTCTGTCAGATGATGCTCTTGCTGCATACTCAAGTGTTATCCAGATAGCTTGCATGCGATTGCCAAAACAGTCATCTATATCAATGGTTGTTGTAGCAGGTTGGTGTTTATCATACTGTATCTGCCTGTATCATATTATTTAAATCCTTCCTATTTTATTAACTTTGCAGGGTTGCCAACAATAATACAAAATGCACTTGAAAAATGGAATAGCACTCTCCTGACACATTTTCCATCCACTTCTTCTTGGCGTAATGGTGCTGGTGATGAAGGGAGCTCACTGTCCATAGAATCATTCCTTGATTCTCTTGTTGGTGCACAGATGTCAGCCATGGCTGCTAGCAATCCCTTTGAGATGGCACCAGGATTCAAGCATACTTTGCAGTCACTTCTACAACTAGTTGCTGACCTTGTCATGTAAGTATATTTACTTGATACACATTTTTAGTATTTCCATTTTTAAGTAAAATTTGTAATTGAAGTTGCCAGTGCTGATTTTAAACATTTTGTGGTGTTTGTATACCCGTATATATTATTAGATCTTGTATTGATGACAGAGTCCAGGGCTCAAAATAACTGCCGGCCATCGGACAATGTCCGGCCAAAACAGAATTTTGTCCGGCTAAACAGCAAGCATCTTGGTCATTTTAACCAGTCACATCTTGCATGTCCAGCCTAAAATCATTTTGGCCTGGCAACATGTCCGACATCCAAGCCACTGTTATTTTAAGCCCTGGAGTCCAAGAACATAACCCTGTATCAGTCAGTTTGTTTGCTTTCTTCAGGTGGTGTCCAAAGGAAGAAGGATCAATACATACTCTTTATGCAAAAGAGTTGACTGGCAACCTCTGTCCATTATTGGTAGATGCTACAACAGAGTACCTCAGTGAAACAGCTACAGGAATTCTGGAGAGGGTTGTAGGACCTGCTGATGGTGAACAGTTTGCCTCTAACATCCAGTTTTATGTCTTGTTAAACTGTCAGAAGCTGTTAACAGAACAGTCCTTGGTAGAAAAAGAAAGGTAAACCAAGCAGCAATTTTAAGGCTCTTTGGCGTGCTTTTTTGTGGGCTAATGGCATTTATCATTAATTCTATTCTAGATCAGTTATTGGTGAGGAAGTCATGTTGGATTGTTTGAAGTACATAGAGTCTTTGATGGAGAGGCAGTCTGGCCGCAGTCTTCTGGATAATTTCTACACTGATGGCAGAGAACTTTTGAAAATAATCTTGTTATCAGCAAACAGTACAGTCTCCTTGACCTATGTTAACAAAACACTCAAACTTGCTGTCAGGATATTACAGCTGGGTAAGACAAACAGACTTTAGTGTATAGGTAATTAATACCTTACAACAACCTTTAAACTCAGGGGAAGTGATTCAAGTTGTGGAGCAGTGAATTGTGTACATCTTCCCAGTTATTTTTCTTGAATTTGTTTTTTCTCTTTTTTGTTGTGTTATAGCTGAGAAGCATCCCTCAGATTCAAACATCAGATCTCTTGCAAAGTGCCTCTCGGAATTTCAAAAAGCAGACCCCAGAAAACTGGAAGAGTGGCTGAAAAGAATTGTCATTGGAATCGAAGAAGATTGTGAAAACACTGGCAAAATGGCTGACAACAGACTATTGTTACAGGCTTTTGCTTCTCATCTTGTCAAAGAAGTAAGGTAGGAAATTCTGCACAGACTGCAGGTAATAGTGTCCAACAGTGACAAATAGAATATCACAAGATTCATAGTCATATACATCTCAGTAATTGTACCCTTATCCCATACTAATCACATATATTAATGGCAAGCAAGAATAATTGATTCTCTCACATTGTTTTTTAGTTTAGTGAGTGAAGCAACCTGCAGTAGCATTTTGGAAGCTTTGTTACCCATAGGGGATACACTTCTCTCTATGGCTGGATCTGAAGGAGCATGCATTGGTGCCAAGCTAAGTGATGTTATCCATACAGCTTCAATACTGGCAAGTGCAGACCATGGAAAGGGCCATTCTCTACTATGCAAGGCAGCTATCGATTGGCTTAAAATCTGGTATGTATAGTGCATGTTATCAACCTTACCTTGTGGCATTTGCTACTGAAATATATCATTATACAATAAGTGTATATAGTACAAAACTGAAATATATTTTTTGGTGTTTATATTGTTTAGCAAATCACATCTTGAGAATGAAGAAATAGATGTCAAAGCTGAAGGCACAAAAGAGAGTAGTGCCATGGAAGTAGCTGGACCTCTGCTATCATACCTGGCTGAGATGGTTCTTGCTTTGAAGCACATTTTAGAACAAGACACTCTAACGTCTCCCACCTTGACCACCCAAGGCAGTAATGATATAGTTGTGCAAGACCTAGAGACTGAATGGATGGATGATATAGTTGCAGATGAAGAGGAATCTGGCGGAGAGGAATCTGTAAGAAACATGACATGAAAACAGCTGAAAGGACCAAATAATGATGGCTTCCTCATTTTATTTTGTAGGATGAAGATTCTTTATGCAACAAGCTATGTACATTTACCATCACTCAGAAAGACTTCATGAATCAACATTGGTACCATTGTCATACTTGTAAAATGAATGATGGAGTGGGTGTTTGCACAATATGTGCCAAGGTTTGCCATAAAGATCACGATATTTCTTATGCCAAATATGGGTCCTTTTTCTGTGACTGTGGTGCCAAGGAAGATGGGAGCTGCCAGGTTTGTTAAGATTTCAATATTCCTTTTGGAAAAGTTAACTGGTATTTGAGTTGCTTGAGTTGTTGTTGTCATCACAAGAATATTTGGATTTGAAATGTGCTGTATTTTCTAGTCTTTAGTAAAACGCACACCAAGTTCTTCAAAAGAAGGGGGTTCATCAACTGCAGCAGCAGCATTTGCAAATGGACAAGAGTTGGATGATTGTGATGAGCAGGAAACTGTTCGACGATCAAAGACTGACTCAACATCTTCTCAACACACCTCTGCAAGTGTCAGTGGAGTTGGAACAGAATTAGCTGCAGGTTCTTTAGATGAAAGTGTCCAAGATGATGCATCAACCCCTCGTAAAGCCATCCAGAGCTTGGCAAAGCAAATTGAGGTAAATGAATGTGAACATTCACACCTGTATCTGCAATAAAATATTGTTTGTGCTAAGACTTCGTGTCAATGTTTTTATTAGAAACATGCAGATGTCCTGGTAAAGGAGCTACAGGATTCATTACTGAATACCACAGTGCTTCATCTACTACAGACATTAATGGGTCCTGTTATAGAGACTTCAGGCCCATCCAACCAGTCCATGGGAGCTGCTCAACTCATCAACAAAGCCCTGGAAGAACTTCATTTGCTGGATAAAACAGTGGAAACTACCGAACAATTGATGGTTGGTTGTCATTGATTAAAGTTGTCTTTCTGTCAAAGTTTGGTCTTGCCATGACATATAATGAGTCCTCGAGTTCATAACTAATTCTCCTTGCAACTTACATTAAAGGCCTGAAATCAGGCTTGAAATCGTGAACCCTTGACCTTTGCAATACCAGTGAGCTATCCAAACTAAAAAGTGTGGCTTATGCTGTAATGAATATCAATGCCTTTGCAGGCTTTTGCAGGCTATCAGTGTAGTTGGGACTCCATTTTTAATACATTGTATATTCCCTTTTACTCCCACTTGCATTTCTACACAATGCCAATTTAGTTCATATTTCATTTTTTTTTACTGTTTATGCAAGGTCCCAACTCTTGGGTCTCAAGAAGGAGCATTTGAAAATGTGCGTATGACATTTAGTGGAGAGCAAGGTCAGGCTATACGACAGC
Source organism: Phymanthus crucifer (assembly GCA_009858155.3). Taxonomy (NCBI): domain Eukaryota; kingdom Metazoa; phylum Cnidaria; class Anthozoa; order Actiniaria; family Phymanthidae; genus Phymanthus; species Phymanthus crucifer. The sequence continues at coordinate 8,311 of WUCR03070248.1, forward strand.
TAATTGGAGCACATGTTCTTAGGCGTGTTGCTATGTGCTGCTTAGCTTCCCCAAAAGGAAAGAGGCAACATCTTGCTGTCAGCCATGAAAAGGGCAAGGTAAACTGTTTATAGTGGATAACAAACAGTGATTAAATAGTTTTTCATTTCTCTACAGTAAGATTCTTATTATTCTTGTTATTTTCAGATTACGGTTCTTCAGCTGTCAGCACTCCTAAAACAAGCAGATTCAAGCAAGCGAAAGCTGACCCTGACACGTCTAGCTACTGCGCAGGTCCCTTTCACTGTCCTTTCCATCACAGGCAACCCATGTAATGAAGACTTCTTGGCTGTTTGTGGACTCAAGGACTGTCATGTTTTGACATTTAGCTCTTCAGGGTCAGTGGTAGACCACCTTGCATTGCACCCTCAGCTGGAGACAGGGAACTTCATCATTAAGGCTGTGTGGTTACCTGGTTCTCAGACAGAGCTGGCGGTAGTGACTGCTGACTTTGTCAAGGTTAGTCATTTCTAGCATTATCTCTTCCAATTGGCACTCAACATTTTGAACCTTTTAGTATTTGTTTATATTTTTTCATGTTATTTTTTTTGGGTAGATCTACGACCTTTCCAAAGATGCCTTGAGTCCATTGTTCTATTTTGTTCTTCCAAGTGGAAAAGTCCGCGATGTCAGTTTTGTCTTCCATGAACATGAACGAAACATGGTCCTGATGTCTTCTGCGGGACATATCTACCAACAGCCCATGGATGATGACAGCAGTGCTACAGGAGGTCCTTTTTACTTGACTAATATACTACCTGTCCAACATTCTGATCTGGAAGACAACAATGGACAAGTGGCTGGTGGTGGTGTGTCTGTCTATTATTCACACACCTTGCAAATCATATTGTTTAGTTATGCACAAGGTACTTTACAGTCATGACTAGTCCTGTTTTGTGTTGTATTTTAATTGGATGAATGTTGGTGTTTTTATACTTATGACTCATTAACTCTAACCCCACATGGTGCAAGTTTTAGCTGTTATAGAGTATAAGAGTAAAGCTTGATCATATTCTCATTTCTTGTTGGGCCAAGGTAAAACGTTTATGGCACCATGGACACCTGGACAAACGGAAATCCAGAAACTTTTCCCAATAACATTTAAGAATAGCAATGGAGGTAATAAAAATGCTCATGCTGCACTCTACCAGTGGAATGAGGTGCCTCAACATCCTGGTCTTATTTGCTGTATGACCCACACTAGTGGAATACCTGTGGTGCTTATGATCAAACCTGGACAAGTCTTGGTATGTCTGTAGTATCTTTTCCATTTGCAACTTTGTCCACAACAGTTCATGAGGGAATCCATCTCTGTGTTTTCTCAGATTCAAGAGATCAAAGCTGCTTCCTCTAAATCCAAAACACAAGACATGGTAGCTATTCGTCACTCTGTAAACAGTTCTGACCAGCAGAGGACCACCATGATACTATTGTGTGAAGATGGAAGCCTTCGTATTTACATGGCTAATGCTGAACATACAGGATACTGGATGACACCGTCCTTCCAGGCTGTAAGGTATTGATAGTCAGCAAGTTCTTTTCAATTGTTTGCCCTTGTATTTTTGTTATTTTATTGAATAAATGAACTATTCTTTTGTTTCACAGACCTCTAGCAATTCTACGTCCAGTGAAAAAGAAAAAGCTTTGCAAGACACGAACTAAATCTACTTCTGTATCATTCCCTATTGATTTTTTTGAGCATTGTCAAGTCCTGAATGATGTAGAATTTGGTGGTCCAGACATACTGCATGTGTACAATGCACAGCAGGCTAAACACAGGCTAATGACAGCCGGGATGTACCTAGCAAGTATGAAGGTAGGGACTTCAAGAAATTTACAGCAATAATTTTGAGTTATTTTCTAATGATATGATGATATGTTTTTCTATAATAGCCCATTGGCTTCACAATAGAAGTAACTAATACCAATCCTGGGGTAGTGATGGTGGGTGTGCGTGTCTTGGTTGGCTGTCAGTCACTGGAGAAAGTCCCATCTTATATTGAGATTTTTGGTCGTGTTATCCCGTTGTCTTTAACCAGAAACCGATGGTTTGACCTCCCTTTTACCAGAGAAGAGTCACTCACAGCTGACAAGAAATTTACAATCTTCTGTAAGTGAAATGATGACATAAGTTTTGAATTAGCAGCATAAATCGGCCAAAACAAGTGTTTCAGTTGATTTCCGAATTTCATGGGAGGAGATTCGGATCATTATCATCATCATTTCTTAGTGCCACAAGTCTCCTTGTGATGGTTCTTAACACAATTTCAGTTACTGCATCTAGGTTTCTCCCTTTTCATTGTCCTATTTTTAGTTTAATTTTCTAAAAATGCATTGTTGCTATATCTAGAAGCTAGTTGGAATAGTTCTCTTTCAATTTGAAGTATTCTAATTTTCTGTATTTTAGTTGGCCAGTCGTCAGATCCATCAGGGGTTTCTATGGTAGACTCTATCAAAGTATATACGAAAACTAAAGAAGTATTTGGGTGGCCTGATGACCCCCAGGAAGAGTTCGCTGCTAGTGGAGGATCAGGAATGTGTGCTCCAACAAGTGTTGTACAGGAAAAGGACATGATTGCGTGTATATCACCTGCTAGCCTGTTTGATAAGTAAGTTACGTTATCATATGACCTGTACAACCCAGCATGAGCACTCTAATAAAACCATTGGGGAAAGTTGTGATGGGGGCCGGATGGGCTGATGTGAGCGGGCTGGAAAACCCAATCCTGCCCTGCTCGAAAGCCCTCTGGCCCTCCTCAGTTGCGCACGCTATTTCGATCAAGTTTAGCGGGATCCTTCAGCCTTTTTTACGATACAAATTGGATCATATGATAAAATGCTTATTGACTGAGTTAGGTAGGGCCAGATGGGAAAATATTTGGCTCTTGGTCATTCTATAGGATGTAGAATGTTGCATGTAACCATCTTCCATATTCATACAGGCTTGTGGTTCACCTGCTTGAAATACTAGATGGCTCTTTCTCTGTATTCTCAATGACTGAGGAATCTACTAGGCAGCTGGCTCTAGACTTGGCAACGTCACTGATGACTTGTTCTGTCCCATCGTGTGTTCAAAATCAGGCCAAGACACTGCTTGCTGCATTACATCCATCTAAAGTGTCTTACCATAATCACAAGGTAGGTACAAGAAAAATAACATGACTGTATGTTACTCATTGGATATTTTGTAAATAACATATTATTTTTTACATATCCAAGATGAATAAATAAACGTTGATTGATTGATTTACCTTTGTCATGCGGTATATTGCCATCAGAGCCCATCACTCCCTGTTTGTTGCACCTATTCTTTTAGGACCAGGCCCAACTCAGTCAAATAACTCAATACCTCAAAGACTACATCACGGCACAACAAGAAGGAAGACCGGTGAACCTGGATGTAGAGACTTTCCAGAGACTGGTGGTCAGTGGTAGATCTGTTGCAGTGTCGAGGCCAGCTAATCTGTACAAGTTTGCCTCTCTCTCTGGAATTGAAACTGATGGAAGCAATCATTTTGCATCTCTATTGGTTGATGTATTTTGGAAAATGTATGGCAGTTGTACACAAGTGTTGTCTATTGCTCCTTTGTCTTCCATTGGTAAGTTTATTGATTGCACTGTGGATACATGAGGTGGCTCACTTATTGTAAAAATGTGTTCATTGCCTTGTTTAGGGTTGCAGGACTTAGAGCCTACAGTCACGGCGCTAGTGGATATTATTCATGCCTTCACAATCTCAGATAGTACTCATGCTCACATGGCTGTAAATCTGTATGTCAAGATGTTGCTGTGCGAAGTAAGTCTATAATACCTTTGTGGGATCTACATAGATTAAGAGATTGTATCATGCTTAATCATTATCACCTATACAACATAGACTGTTCCTCTTGACACTTGTGTATACCATTCTTATCCTATACACCTATTTCAAAAAATGTTGCAACCAAGAAGACTGCAGAGAACTCCGGTACTTTTGCTTGTATTAAATCTATTCATGGTGTATCTTCATTACTCGACTTCACAAAGCATTCAAAGCATGGCTGCTTCAAAAGATAATTCCATTACAGCTACATTCAGTTGCACAAAGCATGGGTAGATTAATCGGCTATTATGAGTACCGGCGTTCTCTGTGGTTTTGGCTTGTTATTTGAGCCTATTCGTTGCAAGAAAGTTTTTTGAAGTGGATGTATATACTTGTGTTGGTAGAATCAAGCTATAAGTTTCTCCTGTAAGCAAGCCCTCATACGACTTCTTCACCCACTGCAAAAAAGACATGACAGAGAAGGTCCAACTCCACCCCGGTCTGGAACACCATCAGGTGAGAGAATCTCTCCAGAAGATGACGAAGGGGATGACGATGAAGGTGAAGGAGAGCGATCTGACTCTGGTCAAGAAGAACAAAGCTCTACAGAAAGAGATAGAGCACAACAAGCACCTCAACCTCAGCCAGGACCATCACAGGTATATAGCACATGAACATGCAACAAAACAATGTACTTCTATAGCTGTAAAGCCACAATACAACAAGAATAACAAACAAGTTGAATGTGTGCAAAATAATAAAAAAAATATAAGTAATGTTTTGGTACCTGCTGTTTTCAGTCTTCTGCATCAGGTGTTGCATCCAGTTCCTCTCGATCTAGTCAGTTAGAATCCCTTCTTCTTGGAGCGGCAGGTAACTTACCAGCTGTGCTAGATCTTCCTCAGGATGCTGATGACGAGGCAATGATGGAACTTGCTATAGCACTGAGTCTTCAGGAGCAGTCAGTAGGGTCATCTGGACTACAGTTACAGGGATTATCTCAGGGTCAGAGTTCATTGTCATTAGAGGGTGGTAACTCATCTGATAACACAACATCAGGTTTGTTTCCCTTTTCAATATGCATCAGTGTATGTGGATATCTCCATAACTCACTGATGTCTTTGGTCATTTTGTAGCAGCAGGCAGTGAGGATGAATACGAAGCTCCACCTAGTAGTGCCCAGGGTTCGTCTGCAGGGCATAGTGCACCACGATCTCCTATACCACCGGGAATTGCTCAGCAGGGACTAGGATCTGAAAGTGGTGGTAGTGCTGATTCAATTGCTGTGGAGCCTGGATCTAGTGTTGCAACAACGAGCATTGATGGTGATCAAACAGTGTCAGAACATGGGCCAAGAAGTGTCAGCAGTCATTGCAGTGATGAACAGCGAGGCTGTGGCCATTCTGAGGAGGAAGAAAGCAGCCATGAATATGATGTACGGCATTCACTGCAATTATTGCTGCTAGAACAACTGCTTTCACACCTGCCTCACCTGAAGGATGTGGGTGGTGTCAGGGCTATTCCATTTATGCAGGTTGGTATCACACCTCGGCATTGTCAGTGACTATGAACAGCACGTATTATTGGATTACTTGTGTATTTCTAGGTTCTTCTAATGTTATGTACTGACCTGGAAGATAATGATAAAGATATCGCCGCACTAGATATTGTTCTGGATAAATGCCTTACAGAACTGAACCTCAATGAAAAGGTAAGAAAAACATGTCAATTTCTAGAATGGCAGTACTGGTTTATTTTAGGCTGCATTCATTATGTATACCACGGGGGGGGGTTAGGGTTAAGTTTACAAACACCCCGTCTCCTTTAGCTTCTTTGATGCCAAAAAGTTCATATACTGATATAAAATTGAAGATTCCCCCATTTCTCCCGACCTCGCCAAAAATCCTCTGCCCCCTGCCCGTGTGGTATACAATGAATGCAGCCTTACTGGAAGTATTTCATTCTTTGTAGAATTACCAAGAAATGGCAGAGCGCACCAAACGCCATGAGGTTCAGCTGATCGTCATGAGATTTCTCAGTGTGTTGATGTCCAAGACAAAGTCTTGTGCAAAACGTGCTACCGAGGTTCGTTTTGTTTTGGTTGATGGCTTGCTTACTCTTAAATTGACTGACTATTTCTTTACTTTATTATACACAGGCATCTTCAATGGTGTGTAGCAAGACTGCCAACACTCTTTGTACTGTAGGCATTGTACAGCACTGTCTGGAAATCCTTAAGTGTCTCTTGAGTCACTGGCAAATTGTGGCAAAGAAGGACGAGGTATCCAAATATGAGGCAAAGCTATAACTGCTTTCAATTCTTGTTACTAATTGGCTTGATCTTGTTTGTTACAACAGGAAGAAACAATCAATAGCAGTGGTGCTTTACTAAAGCCCCAAGCTGCCAGTCCTCCCCCTGACATGTCACCATTCTTCCTCAGGCAGTATGTCAAGGTTAGTTTGTTGTCAACCTATCCTGTTGCATAACAAATCATTCGAGCAATTAAAAAAGGGACTGATGAAACTTGTGGTTTAACTGTCTTGTCTATACTTTCTCACATATGGCACGAACCATCAGCTCTTGCTCCATCATTCCAACTGGTCAATTAACAGTAGTTACGTACTTTCTTGTTTGATAGGGCCATGCAGGTGATGTGTTTGAATCCTATCCCCAGCTTCTCACAGAAATGGTGCTGCGCCTACCGTACCAAGTATGTCAATTTGAACACGGAAGACAGTACATCCATTGAGGTGATGCTACAAGGGTTCATTCATTATGCTTGTTTTATTAGGTGAAGAAAGTAACTGACAGTAGCGATGAATTCAAATCCCCTGAATTCAACGAGGAATGGATGTACAATCTGTCCGAGGTATGTAGGAGGCAGATAAGAAGTGTATAAAACCCTGTTGGTTACTTTACTTTTTCTTTATTAATCTAGTATATGATGGTACAACAGACACCATTTGTGAGACGTCAGGTCCGAAAGGTATGTGGAATGGTTTGATGGCAAGAGCATATGACATGCGTGTTTGACTTTTGATTTGTTTTTCGACAGTTGTTGCTGTTCCTCTGTGGTTCCAAAGACAGCTATCGTAAACAGCGTGATCTCCATGCCCTCGACTTCCACTGCAAAACCATCAGGTAGAAAGAAATAGGAAAATTATACAAAAAAAATGAACCCTGAAAATCAAAGAAGCTTTGAAAAACATGAATATTTTGTTGAACTTCTTGTACCGGTAGTTCCATAAGAGAATGCACAGTCTTGCTACTCTATGTATTTGTGGTGTTATTGCTATGACCGGTCCCCCACTAGTCTGTCTTTAAATTTTTTTAGCTTCAAGTAGTTCATTACTTGTTTGGGAGTGCTTTTCTTTCTGCAAAAACCTGCTACATCGTTGGTTTAGGGGCTTTCAAAGTATGGCGGTTAATTTGATTCATTTTAACCGCTGAACAATGAAAGCGCCAAACCAGTGTTTTCCAGCTAAGAAGTGATATCCTGACTACTAAGGACAGATTACATGTATAGGAGCAATATTTGAACTACTTTATTTATGGTGCCACAGGAACTCCAAACCCCAGAATGAATTGCACATTGGCTCTTCCTGTTCGTCTCTGTAAGACTGTGTTCTTTTTGCTTTGCCAGGACCTTGAGTAGTAAGGGTGGATTCGATCCAGACTGTGCTCGCAACCCTCCTATCGTCCTGTCGTATGATTCGTTGATCACAATGGTATGTCCATCACTTTTGATTGGTTCAAGACAGTGCACGTGTCTAATGTGGTTCTTTGGTTTTCAGACTGAACACCTCAAAGCATGTTCAGAGATTGCATCTTGTCGCATCTGTAACTGGCAGGCTTATTGCATCCAAGATAAAAGTAAGCAAAATAACACATTCCTTCCACTTCAGCTACAGAATAAACACAAGCAGTAACAAACGTGCTCACATTGATTGTGTGTTTTCAATATGTAATTTCCGTATTTTAGGCGCTTTGTCGTTTCTGTTGAGAGCCAGTTTTCTGTTCGAGGAAGGTGTTGCACCTCTCATACTTCAGCTCTTGTCATATGCAATTTGTGGATCGAAAAGTCAAGCACAAACCTCATCCCCTCATAAAGGCCGAAAAGAAAAAGACAAGGAACGAGAAAAAGACAAAGACAAAGAGAAGCAAAAGGAAAAGGAAAAAGGTACAGTTTTAAGAACCAGTGAACATGTCTTTTCAAGGATTTTGCTCTCAGTTTTATTTGTCCTCATTTCAAAACTAATTTTCTTGACAGCAAATGAAGTGAGGGGAAAGAACGCAAGTATGTCGTTAGTTGTTCTGATGATAATATTACAGGGGATGATAGTAATAATAATAATAACTTTATGCATGTCAATTTTTCAAACTTTTTTTATGCTTGGCAAAATATTAAGATAAAAATACATTTATATCTTTACAATATCTCCATATTTATATAACTAATTGAGAACACCTCTTGGTAAAATATTAAGATAGAAATGCATATATATCTATACGTAGATATATCCATGATCAGCGTCCCACGGCCCTAATAAAATTAAAATAATTAGACTTGGTACTGTTATTGATTCCTTGTTCACGGCATTTAGTGGCTGACTCTTATCATATGCATTTCTTAGCTGCAGCTTCAGGTCTTGTCCAGCAGCTCCACGAGTTTGTAGATATGGAAATCCTGCGTCAGTTTGTGCGTAATTTTCTTCTGGAGTCTAATTCTACAGCAGTTCGATGGCAAGCACATGAGCTGCTTCACAAGATTCACAAGTGAGTGAAGCCATTTGCCCTGTGTCGCTTTACGTATTTCATCATGTTGCTGATTGTGGTATATTTGCAGGTATTCCACCCCAAACCAGCAAGACAAGCTGTCTGATATGATGTGGAAGATATGGCCAGAATTACCAGGTTATGGCCGACGAGCTGCCCAGTTTGTAGATCTTTTGGGGTACTTTACTCTAAAGAGTTCCTCCAAGACTAACAAGGTTAGTTCAACTTCAGGATACTTTTAACAGTATTGCTTTAGCGGTTGACTTTACCCATTCATCTGTTTTAGTTTGATAAATACAGCGAGAAGGCGGTTGAACTTCTCAAGATACAGAATGGTATTCTGGAAAACCATTCCAACTCCAATGTCTACAGGTATGTACGAGGTCCAAGTAGAGAATACAACACGAGGGGTAGTCTTCATGGTAAGAGTGGCTTCAACTCGTTGTTTGTTTAATCTATGGTTTTCTGTTTACAGAATGTTGTCTGGATTTGTGGAGTTTGATGGTTACTATCTGGAAAGTGATCCCTGCCTGGTCTGTAACAATCCAGAAGTCCCCTTCCAGGTAGGGAGGATCATCATTGTCATTGGATTCTGTTACGAATAGTATTCGTCCTCATCGTTGCTTTATGTGTACACGTTTTTCAGAGTCTTAAGTTATCAGCCATCAAAGCCGATTTCAGATTCACCACGACTTCCCAGCTGGTCAAACTGATAGGCAGCCATACTATCTCTCGTATTACCCTCAGGATTGCTGACATGAAGAGACAGAAAATGGTAAAGGCACTTTATAGAGAACCAAACGGCAAAGACTTCTTGTTTTCACGATATTTTCTACATTTTGCAGGTTCGCGCTATTACGTTCTACTACAATAATCGTAGCGTACAGTCCGTTGTTGAACTAAAAAACAAGTAAGTACCTGCTGAACCCTTCATGCAGCCAACAGATAATATATACGAGATGCCTTGCATATCTTTATCCCTTCAGGCGTCCGCTTTGGCACAAAGCAAAGAGGTGTCATCTCACACCAGGCCAGACTGAACTCAAGGTACGTTGTGCTGGTTGTATCCCCTTCTCCATGCAGAGAATGACACAGATCAACGATGTTTTGCAGGTTGACTTTCCTCTGCCTATCGTGGCTTGCAATCTCATGATTGAGTATTCAGACTTCTATGAGAACTTCCAAGTTAGTAATGTCATATTGATATTAATGTTTTAATAAATGATTAATGATAGAAATATCTTGATCACTGATTCGCAAATAGACCGATATCACGTTGCCGCCATCTTGGATTTGAGATGCATCAAAACGAGGTTGGGCGTGCAAAGATGTTA
>WUCR03070809.1:3464-18250 GCA_009858155.3 Phymanthus crucifer
ATGTCTATCTTATTTTGGAATTTCTTTTGTTTGTGGTTTTCATTAATTAGTAATTTTATGCGTAGTTAAAGGTTTTCTAATATTCCCAAAGCAATGACATGCATGAGTTTGAAAACAAAACTTACATCATATCTTTTCTTTTTTCATTTCTTTTCTTTTTTGACATGTGATTACTTGTTTATCTCGAATTCATAAATGCCTAGACTGGGTGTTGATGTTGTTTGATCTTCTTAGCAAAAGCTAACTCATAGAGGGGGGCTCTATTAGTATAGCTGGCTGCTGCACGCGAGAGGGAAATTAGAAAATTGATTGCGCCACTAGGCCATCAAAATACCCGGTAGAGTAATTATGGTTCTTTCAATCCAACGAATTCTCAAAATTCTTTCTCAATAGGATTTTGTCATGAAAAAACTTAATACATTCTGATTTTGGATCAATATTTCATAATGAGGCGTACCAATACATCAATGAAAACAAGTTTTATATCGCTATTGGCTAAAATGAGTTTATTATTCGTTTGATATGATCTTCATCCGTTTTTATTATTTTAATCGAAGGACGTCAGTTTTTTTAATGCAAAGAGCCCTAATCAAAATATTTGGCGATCTTGGTTAATGTCAGAGTTCATTGATGTTTTCGAAGCATTCTAGAGGCGTTATTTGATGCGTGTCCTTTCTTTTGTGATTCAGATTTTGTTATCAAATTCTAAATACATATCTTTAAAACAAATTTACGCCAATTGACTCTGATTAAGGGAGGCGCAGTGGTAAATAAGTCAAATCAGATAATCATAGTTTGACGCAATTTGAACAACTTCCGTGCATCCAACATCACAAATAATCTGTCAAAACACTTTAACCTAGGCTACATGGCGCGTACTGAAATGGCAGTAAGGGTAGATCACAACAAAGTATGATGCGCATTCCAACCCGCGCCAGTTCAGTTGTATTACCCTGGTCCCCGTCTTGCATCCTAGTGCTCACGTCTTTTGGCTTGGTCGTTTTTTTCCTCGTGCAAACTCCTAGGAAGGGCATAAAATGTTTATTCGTTTTGTTATTATTCCAGGTGAATGCGGAGGTACACAAGTAGGCCGCAATGGTGTACTTAACTCCCCCAACTACCCCGCAAACTATCCAGTCAATCAAGTATGTGTGTGGGTCATCACAGCACCAGGAGGCGGAAAGAATGTTAGGCTTACGTTTGATTACTTCGACCTGGAACCTAATTCAGCTTGCAGATACGACTATGTATTATTAAGAGATGGCTCCTCAGGGAGTAATGTTATGATCGGCAAGTTCTGTGGTTCTAGTAAACCTGCTACTATCACGTCCTCGGGAAGTTCATTGTGGGTAGAGTTCCGTTCAGACTCGAGTGAAACAAGGCGAGGGTTCATCGCTCGATGGGAAGTTGAAGGTTCCTTTCTTCCCAGCACATTGATTCCAGATACAGGAAGAATCGTAACTGAGACACCTCCCACAAAAGGTATGAGCAATGGCTTCGAAGACTGCGTAAAGCTACAACTTCCTTGATGCGCATTTTACTAAATCTGATTCATATTCGTATCGGTGTAAATGCAATGGAAGAAGTGAATGATGACGGAATTTGATTCCAGTCTTGGGATCAGTGTTTTCCCTGGGTACTAATCCTAATGAAAATTTATTCTTTTAGCTCCCACAAATCCACGATGTGGAGGAGACGTGCATGGTACGCGTGGTATCATCACTACGCCGGGATACCCCAGTGACTACCCCGTCAATAAGAAATGTTCATGGACAATTACAGTTCCACAAGAGCAAAAGATTCGTCTTCATTTTGATAGCTTCAATATCGAGAATGATCGCACATGCAGGTATGACTACCTTGAAATCAGAGATGGCGGTGACTCTAGTGGAACATTCATAAGCAAACTGTGTGGCAGAGAGGTTCCTTCAGCTGTGACATCTACTGGTAATGTTGTTTACTTGGAGTTCAGCTCTGATAGCAGTGAAACCGAATCTGGTTTTAAAGCGGAGTGGCATGCCATTGGTGGACCGCCTAGAACATTTCCACCTCTACCGACCACGCCTTCCATTCCTGAGACGCTGGAACCAACAACTTTACCAGGTTGGTGCAACCCAGATTCCATTTTGTAAGAAAATACTATCGTTTCTTTAGAGATTGCAGATTTTCAAAACCATAAAGGAAAATAGTTTTTTTTATTTTACAAGAATTAAAAGCACTATAACCTTGAAGTTCATGTTGGAACATTTCCGAAAACTCATGAACTGTTTTGCCTTAGGGGAATGCGGTGACATCACTGTAAGAGGTACAGGTGGCACAATCACAAGTCCTAATTATCCTTCAAACTATCCACTCAACAAAATATGCTCATGGACAATCAAGGTGGATTCTGGTGAATTGGTCGAGTTGGAGTTCAGAACGTTAAACATCGAAAGGGATTCCACTTGTCGATATGATTATGTGGAAATCAGAGATGGGAGCAGCGACCAGGCAGCACTGAAGGATAGACTATGTGGCGATCAGATTCCAGGAATAATGAAATCAACGGGAGATGCTTTGCATATCGTGTTTTACTCTGATAATTCAGAAACAGAAAGAGGATTTCATGCCACTTGGAGGGCGGTGGCCGATGTTGGAAGGGCGTCACCTCCTCCTCTGATAACTACTAAACCTCCATCGCCAGAAGAGCGAGGTAAATATGTATTTTTTTATACTTTTATTTCAAAAAAATGTCGCAGCCATTCTCTTACTTGCGCATACCCATAATACTTTGCGGTTTTGGGAATAACTTAGGAGAAAACCGCACTTATCGTGATAAAAGGTTGATCAGGAAATATTACAAATACCTCGTCTGATATTCAAATACAAAACGAAGAAACTAGAAGTAGAAAAAGATAAAGTCTTCAAGAAATTGTAAGAAAATTATTAAAATTTCTTTGTAGGTCAATGTATTTCCTGTAACATGAAACTTCTTGATGTTATGAACTCGCAAAACTAACTTGGAATGAAGTGATATTCAGTATAATATAAAGAGGTATACTGTACATTGCATTAAAGAGTGTCAAATATCGGTGCAGTTTTTTTAAAAGCTACCCCAAAACAGAAAACATTATGGTCTCTGTGCAAGTAGAGAATAGGCACAGTTCACACTCTAGAGCCTGCTAAGAATCTTGGGATTGCCTTGCTAAATTAATTTATTCGCAGCATATTTTGTCTTTCATGTGTTTGTGAACTAGCGTTTGCACGCACGAAATAATGGCAACGGGCATAACTAAAGCCCAAAACCTTTAAAAAATGGAAACTGAATAGATAGATTGCACAAATGCTTTTCAGGCTTAGGACTTAGGATTGTGCTTTCGGCTGTGATAACGTTTTTTGGAATATGGGTTTATAAGGGCATTTCACGTTTGCTCGTACTACCTAAATAACCCATATAGGAAACAATTTCTTTGAAAAAATACATTTTTATAGGTATAAAATCAGTGGTGTTCCAATCACGTGACTTGACACGATACATTTGAACTGGACTAAACTATTACTTTCAAAATAAATGTTAATGTTTTTGTTCTTTTTCCATTCGCTATATTTAGGTTGCGGAGGAACACTAACTGCAATAACTGGTGTTTTCCAAAGTCCCCAGTACCCTAACAATTATCCAACGAATGTGATGTGCCATTGGACTATACAGGCACCACAAGGATACAAAATTCGTCTTGAACTATCTGCCTTCAATCTGGAAGCTGATTCAACCTGTCGATTTGATTACTTGCTTATCTATGATGGTTCATCGATAGGATCCAGAGAAATAGGAAGATTCTGTGGCCCAGATGGCTCTTCCAGGATAGGTCCAGTTGAGAGTACATCTAATGTGATGACTGCAATATTCAACTCTGATTCTTCATTAACGAATTCCGGTTTCCAAGCTTATTGGTATGCCAATAACGGACAAGGTCTAACTCCTCCTGCCACGACAATTACTCCTTTTACTCCACACAGGGGAGGTCAGTTATTGAAGTTTATTCCCGAATTTGCCGCTTGCGTGGTCACAAAACAAGAGTCTGAAATCGAGGCGAGCCTTGATTCTTTTGACTTATCAAGGCCTGCCTCAACTTGAAACCATTATTTCGTGATAACCCAAGCGAATTTGGGGAATGCCTATTCTTCGCCATTTTATATTGAAAGCTTTCTATATATTACAAATGAAGATTTTCAGTTTTACCGACAACACTCAGCTTCACACCTGTTTAAAATGTATTTTTTGTTAGTGCTGTAAATTACATATCAAACAGTTTTAATAGTTTTTAAAGTTCAACACGTAGATCTGTCTTGACTCACTAAATGTGTTCGTTTCCTCAAAATATTGCAGCCTGTGGTGGAAACTTCGTCCAGCCAAGTGGAGATTTCTATTCCCCAGGGTACCCTTATTACTACAGCAACAATCTTGATTGTGTATGGATTATTGGAGTACCCGATAACAAACAGATCGCTCTAGGATTTGAAGAGTTTGATCTCGAAGGAGGAGAGAATTGCCGCTTAGATTATGTCGAAGTTCGTGATGGAGGTTCGCAGAATGCCCCATTGATTGGAAGATACTGCGGTACCACTGCCCCCATGTTGTTAAAGGGATCGTCTAATAAACTTTGGGTCAGGTTCCGTTCCAATGGATTCATCACTGCAAAAGGATTTGAAGCAACTTGGATTACGGAAGCTCAGTTTATTAAACCTGTTGGTGAACCGAGTACAGTTACCTTAGGAGATGACCCACGGCAAGAACCTCTAAGTAAGAAAGATCCTCCTTTCTTTTTATTAAAACCTTTCTCTAACTTTGAATCTCTAGATGGAAAATATTTAAGGGTAAACAGGGTGAACCTAACTATTGACTTGTCCGAACGCCGGATAGTTGTTCAAGTAGTATGTTCGACGTTTCATTTTCAGAAACTTGTGGCCACTCACTTGGATTGGAAGACAGCAGAATAAAAGACGCTCAGTTTTCAGCATCATCGCACTGGGTGTCTAGTCTCAAATATGGTCCCCAACGAGCAAGGTTAAACAATCATGTGTGGCCCCAAGGGTGGGTTGCTGATCCCAGTGATAATGAGAATCCGTGGATAAAAATCAAGTTTGATGATCTACACGTTATCACTAGTATAGCAACTCAAGGCTATGGAAACCCCCTGTTCAGTGAATGGGTAAAGAGTTATAAGATTACCTGGTTTGATACGAAGCAAGGTCGCGTGCCATACCAAGAGGAAGGTAAAGAAAAGGTAAGATAAGATAAGGATGATTTTTCTTGATATAGATTTACTACGTTATACGTTTTCGAGGCCCATATACCACTGAAGCTCTGCTACTGGTCTTTCATAAATTCCGGGATCCCTTATTAAATAATTCAGCAATGCAAATCTTACTGTCTCTCCTGTTACTGTTTTGCAGGTCTTTAGAGGTAATGTGGATAGGGACTCCGTCGTGCGACATATATTGAAGGTTCCTTTTACAACAAAAGAGGTCGCACTTCATCCCAAAACATGGCAGGGAAACATTGGACTTCGAATGGAGTTGTATGGATGTACTTTAGGTATCGTACACTATTATAAAACACCTCAACTGTGTAAACGCTGTTTATTTTAGTTATCGCCCTTTCTTGAATGTTGAAGTAATATAACTGCGAAATCTTGTGTTTCAGATGAATGCATGAAGCCTTTAGGAATGTCAAATGGTGCTATCAAAGACAACCAACTAAGAGTATCATCATCTTGGATTAACCACCATGATAGATATGGAGCAAGTCATGCCAGACTGAATATCACTACTTGGCCTCAAGGCTGGATAGCTAGTGATAATGACCAGTCCCCTTGGCTTCAGATCAAATTGGAAGATGAGTATGTTGTGACTCAGATAGCTACACAAGGATTTGGTGGAGCATTAAATCAGTGGGTCAAGGCATACAAATTAACATGGTTGGATGATAAACGTAAATGGCAAGACTATCAAGTAAAGCGCAAGGATCGTGCGTCCGAATGGAAAATTAAGGTAATATTACGCAATCAGTGGACTTCATAGGCCACAACCTCTGAAAAAGACAGCTTCCGGGATATTGTGGAACAAATTTCCGTCTCTCCACACTATCTAACCCTGAATCGGAGGGACGTAAAAGAACCACTGAGGACGTAATAAAACCCTGGCAGTGACCATCCTCAGTGCCTACACTTCATACTAACCACCTCATTCAACTCATTGTAAAGCGCCTTTGAATATCACGTCATAGAAAAGTGCGCTATATAAATCTATTATCATTATCATTTATTGAAGAATTAAACTTGGATTTCTGGACACCCCTAAAAACGGTTCCGTTTAATCATATTGCCGTTACGCATATTTGAAGGAATAATGGTCCCGGTTAGTTTGCTTGTTGACCTAACCTTAAAGGTGCGGTAATATACGAGCAACAAAATCGTGCAACTTGTTGCGCAACGTTGTTGCCTTGCAAGTTGCAGAGCGAATGTTGCTCGTAAGTACCACCCTGCGCGCAACAAATTTTCTTTGTTGCAGAGAGTAGAAAGAGCTTCTACTTCGTGCAACAAAGTCGCGCAACAAAAGATAGGGTGGTAAGGCGTGCAACATTTGCTCTGCAACTTGCAACGCAACAATATTGCACGAAAAGTTGCACGATTTTTTTGCTCGTATTACCGTACCTCAACGCCTGATTTTAAAAACCACTGTAGTTTTATCATCAAACGAATCTCACTCTAGAAGTACCGAAATAGGTAACAAATGCTTTTTGTTTGTTTTCAGAGGTTTCATGCCAATAAAGACAAGAACTCTATTGTTCGTCATGTTTTGAAAAATCCAATCAGAAGTGAGTTCATCCGCATCTGGCCATTAGAAAAACACAATTCTTTCTCAATGCGCACAGAGTTATATGGCTGCCCAATAGGTAAGTGCCATTTTTACTTTGTCAGTGGCTTCAGCTTCCCTTTAGACAAATGAAGTACTATTCTGTGCAGCACATTTCGTAAGAGAAAGTTTAACCATACACTATGAACTGTATTGGCCCTGCGTTGCAAATTATCATTCGCTTGGCTCATTTGCTACCATTCCATGCCACTATCAGGGCTCGTGCCGGTCATTGAACTCCAAAAAGTGCTGGAATTCAAAAAGTCATTTCAAGGGCACTTGAAAGTCCTTGAAAAAAGAAAACAAGTCCTTAAAAATCGTAAATAATCCTTGAAAAGACGTAAGTTCTGACCATTTATTCAAGTACAATGAAAAAAGCTTTCAACTTGAGAAAGAAAATGAAAAATAAAGGAAATTAATGTAATAGAAATATGATGAAACGATATGCGATTTCTACAATCGCCAATTCCAAAAACTTCGTTGAAAACGCGTCAAACAGCAAAGAATACTTGCCCAGTATATGTCCGTACGGAACTCACACATACACCGCTAACGAACATACGCGCAAATTATTTTGCTTCCGGGACGCAAAATCAGCATCTGTACCACAGCAGTTACGTTTCTTGTTTCCATGTTGCGTTGATGTTCAGTAAACAGAGTGTGTTCAATATCTCCTGGCAATTTAGCCAGTGTTAGCACAATATGCCGTAAGAGTTGGTCAGGGTTTTGCTGACATTGCCATCCTTCCCAGTGGTGCAAGGCGCTGGTTGTGGATGGTCTGGGGCCGGCCAGCGTCTCCCCTGAACCCTTGTGGGTAAGAACTCCACTTCTGCAGATAAAGACAGGAGTACATAATTGCCGTCATGTCTGAAGTCCATGCGACGCTCCAGGCTCTGCGGATGTCTCGGAAGTATGGTCACCGTTTACGGGCACGTTTATTTTTGTAATTAATTATCTGTCGTCGGACGCAGTTCGAATCCCACCGTATCCACATTTATTTTTTCTTCTTCGTTGAATTAAAATGTTCGCTACAAATGTACTGGTATTCAAGATCGCAACCCATCGTTATGCGATCCCTAAAAATTTTGATTTGGCCCTTGAATACTCCTTGAAATGTCCTTGAATGTCTTCTCAAGAAGCCTGCACGAACCCAGCACTATAAACTGTGCACATTCACACAATAATCTGATAAACTTTCTTGTTTTATTTCATTCTCAGAACAACTAGGCCGGCCTACTCTATGTAAAAGAATGGGAAATCTGTTAACTGGAGAGTCTCGCCTTATGAGTTCTGAGGGTTGTGTTTGGAAGCTGTCACCTGTATCATCTGAAGGAACATATCTCCTAAAATTTGATCGGTTCAGCTTCCAGAATTCTGACTCAACATGCACTAAGGATTATGTTGAGATTCGAAATGGATTCACACGATATGCCCCACTGATTGGAAAGTTCTGCGGTGATAACAAACCCAGTCCTGTCAGGTCTTCAGCTAGTGCACTTTGGATTAAATACGTCGTATCAGGTGAAGTCACTACCAAAGTGACCATGTCTTATGAATTTGTGGCATCGAATAGCCAAGGCAATGGAATCCACCCTACATCAGGTAAGAAAGGGTTATACAAGTAGTAGTCTATCGCAGCCGTCATTAGTTTCGGTCCCAGCTTGAGAGGAGCTGTTAGAGAAATTATTTTAACTTTTTTGGTCCGATTTTTTAGCATCCGGGGTTGAAGAAATAGAATTTACAGATATGTGAATAGACCTCCTGGGCTTGGACCTATAATGGTTTGCCATTTCAGATCTCAGGTTTTTACTCTTTTGTTTAGGTACCTGTGGGCTGCGTTCCTTTCCCGATGTCAGCGGGCATGAGAACCTAAATAATTGGCCGGGTCAGTGGCCTTGGCAAGTAGCCCTGTCTCTAATGGGACACTCAGACCAACAGTGTAGTGGTGCCTTGATAGGAACTCAATGGGTTTTGACTGCGGCGCATTGCTTTCAGAGGTGAGTGCTGAAGGGACAGTCATTATCTGTCGCCTGGAAAAACTGGGGGCAGCCATAAATTGATACAGTCGCGATAACGCGAAACTGGAGGG
Source organism: Phymanthus crucifer (assembly GCA_009858155.3). Classification (NCBI taxonomy): domain Eukaryota; kingdom Metazoa; phylum Cnidaria; class Anthozoa; order Actiniaria; family Phymanthidae; genus Phymanthus; species Phymanthus crucifer. The sequence goes on from WUCR03070809.1 coordinate 12,448, forward strand.
TTAATTGTTGCTTTACTTTGCAGATTCCAGCTGTCGTCTTCCTGGGTAGTCCGAGCTGGAGTGTGGGATCTTCATGAGAAGGATGGAAACGAGCAGGAGTTATCTGCTAAAGCTATCTATAGACATCCTCATTATGATAGTACATCTCATCGAAACGATATTGCGTTAATCTACCTCGCTACACCCGTGAAAATCAATGAAAGGGTTAGACCCATATGCTTACCTAAGACTGAACAGACACTACCTGGAAAGAAGTGTGCAGTCGCTGGATGGGGTCGTTCTACCTTATCTCAAAGTTCTTCAGTTCCTCTTCTATCTAAAAATTTAACTATACTTTCACAAAGGGACTGCAACCATAATGTTGAACGCGTTGGTGCTAATTTGTTTTGTGCTCGTGTGGATGGTGACAGTTGTTATGGAGATGCTGGAAGTCCACTTATGTGCCAAGATGAATCTAGCAAGTGGGTTGTCACCGGATTCAGTACTTCGAGCAGTGAAGGCTGTGGTTTGCCCGTAAAGCAGAGAGTTTATACTAAGGTTGCTGCTAATAGCCAATGGATTGAACAAGTTCTAGATTCACATCGATGAGATCTTTTATAAGTTATCTAGTCTTCTCATGGATGGTTTGACGCATCAGGGCTACATGATGCAGGGTTCTTTGTCTTTGTAAAGCTAAGATTTTGCTTTCATTTGATCTCATATACGTTTACATGCTGTTTGCGACAAGCTGTCGCCACGAACAGATAAGGTCTGAACTGAATAGACATTGTAAGCGGTGAAAGTGCTAAAAGAACTCAGTGTACATACACGCATATATTTAATTTCCACAGTTAAGCTTTTAGTTTCTGATGATGCATGTGGACGAGGTACTTTTAGTAAAATTTGTACTAAAATCTGTAACCATGTTCGCCATGCATACAGCATGTACTCTTTATATATCATATTTTAGATTATAGTTAGGATTTTTACATGTGATTACAGCAACTTTTGACTTCATAAGGCAATGGTACGAATTGTACGCACTAATAGCAGCTTTTCTTTAAAAAAATGTTCTGAATTTTCAGACTAGATAATACGATCAGCGAAATGTAAATTCGTATACGAGTCGTAAATCAGTTATTGAGTGAATCGTAAGGTCACAACCATGACCGTCAAGCTAAGCGAACGCAATATCAAAATAAAACTGGAAGTTTCCAAATTTATATTTCCAGGTTTCTCTTCCTAAAAGAAACAAAAACTTTCCAAGGATGGGTTCATACAATTCCACTATCTTGGATAATGAAAAGATCTATGGAAGCAAGAATATTGAGTTTATTTGAAGTGATGTACCAACCACACCTTTCTCGAAAAAGCCCCAAGTTATCTTTGTTTGTATCGACTATTTATGATTATTCTAGAATTCTTGTTGTACCTCGAATGTACGATCTGGTTTGCTGTTTTCATCGTTGGCAACATTATGTTATCAAATGTTACATCTTCCTGATGTTAGCCTTGTTTTCGAAAGCCATTTCTAATGGCCTCGACTGCACGAGTATACAACAGCGCTATATGTACATGTACTCGGTTTATTATAGATTTGTACGGTTCCCCCCAATCCAATAGACGATTTTGTATTTACGTCACCTCATTCATGCTAATCATCGTTCAAATTTCGATCATTTCTGGTATTCAGTGACTGGTAAACGTTTTGTTTGAGATGTAAAACTACATAAGATACAAGTCGATGTCGTGCCAACTCAACACAAAAGAAAGCCACATACCACTGGAGAGGAAAACAAACATCACAATCAATCTTTGTATATTTAGTTTCTAGGCTCATAGTGTACATTCCATCCACGAGCGCAGGTAAAATTGAAATGCTTACAAAAATATCTTTTTGACTTCATTGAAGTGTGTCGAGAGAAGGTCCCGTCATGAAGTCGACTTGATGTAATAACCACTTGTCTTTTTATACTTCTTCTTGGATCAATTTAGAATATTTTATCTTGCTGTGCTATTAATTATAAGACCACACCTAGCTACCTACGACAATCTTGAAACGTATTTAGAAAATGACTGCTATACTGAAGTAGATTCTAAAACAAAAGTAATGATTACAATTCAAATCCAATGATTCAGATCTCAAATGAGTATTCGTTGCTAGTTATCAAATGATTGTGTAGTATTCAAAAAGCAGTAAGTGCGCAAGAAACATAATATCTCTTCCAAAATTATGTACTTCAGTCTTTTAAAATTAAAATTGAAATTAAAATTGGTTTTATTATTGAAAATCTATACGAATTCAAACGATAACGCAATTTGAATTACGTAAATATAATCGAATTAACCTTATTTTATCGTTCATTGTGTAAGCCATCCGCTTACACGCTTTAAATATACGGACTTCAGTTGAAAATTGAGCTGTTTGTATTGTACTCAGAGGTTCGTCAGTGATGACAACTTCCTGTTTCACATGACGAATCATGCTTTCCGCATTTTAACCTGTCATGATGATTTTGACTTTCTACACTTTTCATTGTGTCTTCAATTCTGGAGTACTTCAAAATTATGTCACTTCCTTTTGCGTCATATTAAAGAAAAAGCAGCGTCATTTTGCTTCTTTTAGTTCAATTCGGTTAGGGATATGTCAGCAATTAGAGTGGGAACATTTCGTTTCACTTATAAGTCCGACATGACATTGTCTCCAGTAATGAGAGTTATTTACTGTCTAGCAATTCATTTCCCCTTTCATTCAATCGGCCCACGTCATCACAAACTCTTAAAGATTGAGTCTTACAAGTACAAATGACCCTTACGAACAAATCAGGGTTTTTAGTGTTCAAAAAATATCTTATTTGGCAATTATCTTACAACCCTTTGGGTTTTACTCAGCAAAATGTCATTCTATTAATAACTTTTTATGTTTGTAATTATTGCATGCCTTAAGCGTGCCATGTGCATTATATCTTTGTTCAGCAAAACGCCATGCTGATTAATTGTACGAAATTTTGATGACTGAGATTTTTATCAAATCCATAATTTCTGACTTCTTCATTGTCAAAACTATTAACCAAGGCAAAATTGTCAATCTTCCGAAATAAAGAGAAGTTCCTACGAACATAATTTTTTTTTGTGGCAAAAAGTTATGTTGAGAATTTGTGATAAACGCTTCAACATGCTCTCCATGGACTTGGGCATGTTGCAGCCTATTAGAGTTTGACTTGTTTAAAATGTCTAAATTCTTGGCAGACATGGCACTAAAAAGTGACAGAAGCCTTCAAAAACATAGCACAGCAAGAAAAAAGAATTCTTCTTAGGTGAGCTAACTTTACATATGATAAAACTCTAAGGATTTGCTAGAATGAACTTTGAAGTGTTCTCTTCTTTTTCGTGGGCACCCACTACTTTTATTCACAATACAAGTGAATGAAAGATTTTACTAGTTATCTCAAGAATGTCAAACATCCGCTGCAATGATAAACCCCAGGAGCGGATCTTTATTCAAGCTAAATTCTTTAATGGATTACAAAGCATTTGTTAAATATCTGTAATAACATCATCATTTAACATGCGATTAGACAATTATAAAGCACCATTTGGCCCGTGCTCCCATGCTCGTGTCATCAAATGCTTTAACATCCAACAACAGGTATATCATACAAATGATTTAACGGTCATTCATGTCTGTTAATCTTTGTCTGACCTTTCGTACTGGTTTTTGTATTCTTCAGGGACAAGTGCATCTTATTGGTTTCTAAATACGACATCTACGTAATTTGCCAATTCAACCGTTATCTCTAGTGCATGAGTTCGTCTACCTTCAGATATAAAAGACGCAGTCCCAGTACATATCGCCATTAGAGTGCAGGACATCATGTATCTCACACAGTTAGAAATATGTTTCGTAATGTTTATCATGTCCGTTGATACGTTATGTACTGCTGCTCCAGTAGACGAAAACTTCATGACAAGAAACGGAAATTTTATAAGCAAAAGCATTGCGAAGAAGAACAGGTCAAACGAAGCCATAGACATGCCATTCGTGGTGGATTTTGATATTGAGGAAGATAGCAGAGACGAGGAACAGCTTCTGCAAAGAATTTTATCCCGAGTCAACGTTTTGAATGCCAATGGTCAGCAACAGAAATTGAGAAACTTGCCGATGGCGAAATTCTTATCGAGAAATAAAAGGTCCATTTTTGGAATAGACGATCGTAATCTTGTCGAAACGTCCGTCAGGGCTCAAGAATACCCTTTCTCAACAGTAGTCTATCTAACTAGTGGATGTACAGGAACGTTGGTTGGCGTCCAGCATGTTCTAACAGCTGCCCATTGTGTTCATAATGGAAGAAAGTTCCTGAAACAGGCAAAAAATCTAAGAATAGGTATGACTCTTCATAGTTTCATTATTCTTGTTTACAGTAGAGTGATCGACTGGTGGGTGATTAATTGATTGTCCTGTTTTAAGAAACGTATATTTAAGATTTTTAAGAATCTTATATTTGAATTTTAGTATCTCAAGCATTATTTCTTCCCTCTCGGTTTTCTAAATTACTTGCATTCCGAATTCGTAAAAGGTCGTCATTTTACAATCAGTCAACAGCTAAAGTCTTTTTATCAAGAGGTCTCGTTCTTTGAATCGCCAGTTGCGATGCAGTTGCGATGCAGTTGCGATACGAAGCCCATTCAGTGAAAAAGGGTGGGTCACGAATATTTCGCATCATGAAAAAAAGACATATTTTCTCCCTCCTTTAATCTGTTCTTTGTTGTTTTATCGATAACAGCTATGATTTTGGGCGGAATCAAAACGTAAATTATGGTACATACTTGATCATTTATGAATTACAATTACTTTGAAATCTACAAGCGTTTAGATACGTAAAGACGTAATGTGGAAGACGATCATCGGACAAAGGATACCTTGCAGTTTCTATCTCGTAGTGGCTTTAGTTTCTTTGTTGTTACCATGATAATGTTATGGTAACAAAAACAATCACAGTAATAAACCTTGTTTGCCGAGAGAAAATACCATTTCAATTGTAACAGGGATGGAATCACCTATACAAAATATTTGATCGTAAAAAGATCCAGTCTACTCTCGAAAAGTCTTAGGGCATTTCATAATCAGTTCTGATACAAGTCATGCATAGGGGGTCATCTTTTTTGGGTACGCCCATGGAACCAACTTCATTTATTATAAAGTTGCAGGTGCTCCATTCTCCGCCCCCGCATCTAAACGAAAGCCCATTCATACATGAGTCTATAAAACAATTGCTATAGCATTTTTTATGCCTCAAGCGTTCTTTGGCTTGACATTTAGAATATTTGAACAGTTGCCAGTGGCAACCTTTTTCAAACGTTCCCGCTGAATCTACAAGAATTCTGGGTTCGTTAAAACCAAAAGGTTTCTTGACTTTCTTTTTCCCCGCATAAGCGTCTTACTTAAACTACAGTTTAAAAAAAGATGCCTGTTTTCCAATTTTGAATTATTAAAATTCGTGGTACTTGTTGCTGAGCTGCACTCCAAAATCGCTACTTGTCTTTTTGTCCGGGTTCATTTGGATAAGATATGTCTCAGAAGAGAAGACTTTTCTTCTGATTTTGCTCACTTTTTTCAGTTTTACCAAGCCATGAACTCTTCACAACAAAACGGCGGGGTATTTTTATTATATTTAGAAGTTTCTATTTCTGTAAATACGCATTTTTTGACTTTGACACATAATAAAAGACGCAAAATATCCAAAAACTATGCTTGTCAAGTAGGCTCTAAATATCGAAGACTGAGATATATTTTTCGAAAGTTGATATATTTATCCACATTCTT
>WUCR03071350.1:0-18154 GCA_009858155.3 Phymanthus crucifer
CAGAGGGAGAATGATATTTGATGCAAAAAAGAAATTTCATCATTGCCGCTTTTTAGGCCTCATGCGCCCGCCGTGACTTACTACCATTTTCAACTTAGTAGTTGCTAGTTCACCTTGGAATTTGGTTTTTCCTTCCCGCCAGTCAAAAAATGTCAAAGGTACTTTCTGATTATCACTGATTGACGGAAGTAAAAACCCTAATTTCACAACAAACCTCTGAAGAGTTTGAGTTTGCAAAATTTTGAGAATCACAGTAATTCAGGGGCTGCATGTAAAAACAGGACAGTCAACAATACAGTGCATTCTTTTTTACTCCAGTGTTTTAAGCCAGGATTTTCAGAAAGGGCTCATTTCAATTGAATCTTTCCCTTGAAGACTATTTCTTGGGGTCTCTTTGCTGCAATTCTAGAGGGGCAGAATACAAATTGGGATTGGCGCAATGGCCCAGCTTGGCTCAAACACTGTTACTTGATGGTTTTGATGGAAGACAATGGTAATCAAACAAGTTGATACACCCCCACCAGCAAACATGCTGTTATACCAAGAAGTTAGTAACTGAGAAAGGAAAACAACCTTCCCTTTTTTATTTTTTTTATTTATCAGAGGTTTGGTTTGTTTCAGGCAATAGTTTGACCAGAGTGTTCTGGGGTTTTTTGGTTGCTTGTTCAAAATCTTACAGACGCAGGAGGGGCTTAAAATCTAATGAACTCAGAGTAGAAAGTATAATATCAAAAGATGTTTTCTAATGTCCTGATTGATAAATGTAATGGTATCAAACCCTTATGAATAAACCATAAGTGGCATATCCAGGATTTGTTATGGGGGGTCCTTACATACCAAATTGTCACTATGATGTCATAGCAATCTATTGTTTTAGCACAAATTACAGAGTGACACCCTGTGACCTCCCCCTGGATACGCCCCTGACCGTGATACATACTGAAAGCATCCAAAATTCATTCAAATGTTTGAAATGTTTGTCCTTATATCAGATGGTCATGGCCAGTTGGGTCACCTGATTCAAGGCATTATTAAATATATACAAGAATAATAAACAAATTCCTAATGAAAGCTAATATATATATATATACTCAGAGTATATGTAAAAGAAAAACGTAACCACTCAAACGAAATCAATAGACCTCTTTACCTTTGTATCCAAATTGCCCATTTCAGATCACATGTCATTCCCTTGAGAAATTTTCTTTTGTTCAAATATTTCCATATGAAAGGATTAACTCCCAAGAGTACCATCACATGGTCTGAAATGGGCACAAGAAACAACGAGGTAAAGAGGTCTATTCCTACCATTGAATGCAATCTAAATTGAATATCTAACTCACAAAAAATTCCGCCAATCGAACGCAATCGAACATTCGATTGCAATTCTAGTGTGCAACAAGCTCAATACACACTGCGTACGTAGCTATAAAAAAATCAAATTCAAAGGCTTGATAGAAAGGGAATATCTTAGTAAGTGACAGAAAAGTGACACCGTTATTATAAGAAAGAGAAACAAAGTCAATGTTGTGTAATTATAGAAGACAGAAAGTGTCAGCTCACATCCGTTTGCTTCGACATACCGGCAAGTCACAAAATATACATGTAAAGAACTCACCAAATTCAACACCAGCCAAAAAGAAGAACAATCCAATAGAGATCTTTGTCAAGACCTTCTTTCTTTTTAACTGCATAATTTGGATTAAATTCTATAAGTTAGACCACAATAACGAATAATAGGGGTAAATCCATGGTGAAAACCGCTGCTTTATTTTGACATTTTTAACTCTTAAAATAATTTGCATAATCAGTGGATTGGGAATACTCATCATGATTGGAAGAGAAGACAAAGGTATTCCTAATATGGCAGAGGTTTGCTATCCCATGAATAGTCTTGGGTGGAGGATTCTGGGCGAAAACACGTGCAATTTTTGTAATGTTATTCGTCGTTTCCATCTTGTATCAATACGAATTTGAGCCCTTTTTACCGATTTTTTCCTGCTATGCAAAATATCTATGTCTAAACTAAATATCTATGAAGATATAGTGAAGTTTTGAGGTGAAAATAAGCGAAGATTGAGCGTGGAAAACCCGCCTTTACGACCACGTGTGGTGCTCACGAAGATGGCTCAGAATGATACCGCGATGCGAGCGATCGGGCCCTCAATCAGTGGCATATCTGCTGTGAAACCATTCGCCTCATCCTTTAGAAGAAAGAAGAGAGGAAAATCTAAAAAGAAAAGTCCTTCTGCGACCTCAAGCAATGCTTGTTCGCCACCAGACTTGGATATAGTAAGTGGTTTTGCTTTCCTATCATTCTCGACTATTGAGGAGCTTGAGTGTCACATCGAAGACCATGAAGTAAACACTCGCAGCTTGAGCATAAATGTTGGGGAAAAACGGAAAAAATCTGCCCCTAAACAACAAAAAGCTCCTAATTATGCTACTGAAAGTAGTGACTTTGTGCATTCTAAAAGAATCAAAACACCCTCGCAAAAAATTCTAGAAAGCTATGCTACTGCAGACTTGAATCTTAACAAAATAAAGTCCACTGTTCCTCATGAGCTGAAGCGAACGAAAATTAGACCATTTCCAGGAAGCATGGCTAACAGCACCAATTCACTAAAACTGGATTCCAGTTTCTCTCTGAATTCTAGTGATCTGAAGGAAAATGATGAATATATTCCACCTAACATTGATTTAACTGCTGAAGAAACTAAGGGGTCTGAGATATCTCTTGAATGCTCAGAGAGAATTAGTCTGTTTGATGACGAACCAAGGCAGGAAGCAGATCCTTTAAGTATTTCAAGTGCTGAATTGACGTGCTCAGCTGGTGTCGGAACTGAAGTCCCAGTGAAAAAGAAAAGGAAGAAACGAAAACGAGACAAAACCATCCATGATCAGACATGTCAGACAATGTTCAGGATTAAGAAGAAAAAGAAGGATGTTGAAGAAAATGATGTCAACACTATGCAGTCTGAAGAAAAACAGGATGAAAGTCTATCTTCTTTCTCAAAACTAGAAACAGAAATAGACAAAAATCCCATTTCTTCCAGCTTCCTAAGTGTAGAGGCCAACTTGTCAGAGATCACTGGAGATGGATTAGTAGAATGTGAAAAAGTACCTTCTAGTTCATTTCCCAATGAGACAGAAACCTCACCCTGTGGGCCCTCAAGTTTGGCTTCTTGCATGCAGACAGGAACAAGTATGATTGAAGAAAACAGCAGTACAACACAAGAAAAAGAAGGAATCTACTCTCCTGTTGCCAAGTCTCAAGTACTCCCTCAGTCCCAAGTGCCAAAGACTCATGATGTCAAAGTACACAGGGTCAAAGTTTCTAACAAAGTTGAAAAAATTGATTACTGTGCCCGTTCAGGTGGAGTAGGTCTTGTAGAAAGACACCACGAAAAGCAAAACAAGTACAGACAAGAAGAATCTTCAGAGAATGCTAGTTGTGGTCAGCAATTGCCATCGCAGTGGGAGAACGACTCACATGATAGCAGCATTTGTGATGTAAACACTGGTGCAGATAATTTATCTGAAAACAGTGGGAATGACAGTAGCAATAATAGTAGCAATGGTGATCAAGAAGCTTTGAAAAATTTGAAGAGCAGAATATTTGCTGGCTCTACTTCTGTTTTCATTAGCTCATTAGATGAGTCAAATGATACTTCAGAAATTGACATTGAGACAAACAACGACGATGCCTCCAAGCCCATGATTAATATTGTCAAAGCACTGCCTAAGAGCTATCTGTTTGGACATCTAAGCTCTTTCCCAGACAAGACTATCAAAGGTACTGTAGATACAAGCATTCAAGTTTATGAAAATGACATCCAGCTATACATGAACTATGCAGCTGATTTCAAGGGAAAGATTATTAAGATCATAGTACCTGATAATGAAGACTCCAAGAGTAATTGCTACCTAAGATCTTCCTACCTATCAGGATTGCCCAAGTTTCTTCAACCCCAGGAGTACGTCAAAGCAGTGCGAAGTGCTACAGAAAGAAACAGAAGGCATACTATTGGTGATCTGTTTTATCGGCTAAAGAATGAACTTTATGAAGATATCAGAGATTATTACTTTAGCAAGCAAGCTATTCTCACAAAAGCCATTGAAACCATTGAGACACATGAAGTAGAAGGCCAGCTTTTGGAGTCTGAGAAGAATGTGGTTGAAATGGAAAACCAGGAGCTAAGAAGTAGATTGAACACTCTTCTGTTTGGCAAAGACCTTGGAGATGATAAACAGCTTGATCTTGACAAGGTGACCAAACATTTAGAATCTCTTGGCATCAAAATTGAGATTCCATCAGAGGAGGTTGACAAAGTTGGCAAGATGTATCAGGGAAATGAAGGTAACCAAACTGATGATATTTCAAGTAAACAACCAAAAAAGCATGTCACAAGAAAAGGTAGACCACCCTCGGAAGGAAAACTCCTAAAGAATTTGCAAACAGATTCTCAAGCCAAACTGCCCATAATACCAAAACCAAGAGAACTCTCTAACTATGTAAAGGCAGCTTTTAATAACAAGATGAAAGAGTTTGTGACCATTGCACCCTCAGATAACAAGGATTTGCCTCCAGTAGACCCAGCTGCTCTTAAGGAAGCAGCAAAAACTGACGGCTCAACTGTTGATACAAGAGAGAGTGCAACCACAAGTGATGTTGTGGAGAAGAATCCTGCAAGTGATTCATCAGTTCAAAAAATCGTGTGCAATTTAACCAAGTACAGAATACACCAACAGCCCAGAAGCTCAGGTAATTTGACAATTATAACAAACCCTGAGCCTCTGAAAGGAATTGAAAGCAAGAATGTTGTTCATATCAAGATTTCAAATGACACAATGAAACATGTTGGTGTTATTCCACATATTACAGCCTTAAGCACCAATGGCAAAATTTCTGTTGCTCCAAGTGTAAAGAATAACATTGAGAAGCAAGATCCTGTTGGAAAGCAGTCAGCACCATGCAACAGTAAAGAATCCCAAGGAACATCAAAATCAGCAGACATTGTTTCCAAGAATCCATCAAGCATAGCTACTGTAGACAAGAAATGTACCTTTGTTCATAACAATTTGGAAACATCAACCCCAGAGAGTGGTAAGGATAAAATTGTTCATATTGCTACCTCAAAAAGTAAAGCAATAGAAGAGAAAACACATCAGTTGGATAAAGAATCACAGGATAAAGGCAGTGAAACAGTAAACTCCCAGAACAGTACTGAAGGGTCTGCTGAAGAGAGTACTGCATCATCATCACATGAAGAGCCTTCCTGTCCTAAAGAAAGTGCAGGCACAAAAAACAAAGTTCCAGCTCGTGGCTTGAAAGATACAACAGTCAGCCAGGAAGTCACCATGGCAACAAGAGCAGTACCTGTTAGTCAAGGACCAAAGTCCAGTGTAGGAGGATCTGCAGCTACAACAACTTATGTGATGGGAAATCCTCAATGCTCATCCCAGGTTAGTGCATTACAAATATTGCCACAACCATCAGAATCTGCTATGCAGAAGAGCAACACTGTAAACAGGCCATTACAAGGAACTCCTCTGATTACCTTGGCGAAGATGCAGAAAAATGAAATGGTTCCAACCCCTGGTGTTCAGGTTTCAACAATGGATAATATTTCCATTCAAAATAAGTCTGCTAAAATAACAAAACATGTGTTGGCAACCAACATAAACATTCCTCAAACCCTTAGAAAGATACCTTTGACACCAAGACCTACAGCACCTATGCCTGTACTGAAGATGAAACAGCTGAGACCAGCCCCTTTGGCAACACAGCAAAATATTACTCTGTTACCCATGACAACCACAACCATGGCAACACAAGGTAGCCATATGATACAGATGGCACCAACAACATTAGCAAAAGTGGTACCATCACAAAGTATTTCAATGTTACCAACCATGACAACAAATGTTACCATGGTAACACATAGCTCAGGAATGGTACAAATGATGCCAACAATGGGAAACAAGTTAGTAACCCCACAAAGTATTGCAGTGTTACCTTTGTCAACAAGTGTTACTGTGGCAACACATGGCAAACCAAATATACAGATAACACCGTCAACAGTAACAAAGCTAGTAGGCCCGATTAAAACTACTGCAGCCCCACAGAGTATTACATTATTACCCATGGGAACTGGTGGTAAGCCTGTAATACAAGTATCACAAGCAACTGCATCCAAGATAGTATCACCACAAGGTATCAAAGTCAGCAGTCCAGCTACGACACAACCACCTGTATCAGGCTATGTTGCTCTGGTACGTGCACCATCTCCAAACACACCTGCAGTAAACCAGAAGGCATTTCTTGTCCCCAAATCTTCACTTCCTGGTGCAGCAACACCTTTGAGGATTGTCTTCAAGCCAACTGGCCAACAAAATGTTTTTAATCCTCCATTCTCACAAATCAAAAGTGCTCTCCAGTCTTCAAGTGTCATTGGTCAGATAAATGCCAAAGTGGTTCCTGTGCAACAAGGTAACACTTCTGTCTCCACAAGCATGGCCACACCTGCAGGGACATTGAATACCAGAGTCTTGATCCAGGATAAAGTACCACTCACAAACAAGAATGTCAGTATTCAAGGTAATGCAAACAATATTCCCGTCCAATATGGACATTTGAATATGAAGTCCCCTCCCCCACAGGTGTTAAGTGTGTCTCAACCACCACAAGCTAAAAGTCTTGTAACAGTTCAGCAAGATACACCTGCACCCTTACAAACATTAATTTCTTCATTGCCTGAACACCCAACCAAAGTATCCACTCCTTTAACACAGCTTGTTCATCTTTCCTCTGAAGGTAAAGACTTTGTTAGTAAGCCATCAAGTACAGTTGGCGACCCTGTTCAGTCTTCTGCTAGTACTGTGAGGCAGTTACTGGTTTCAAGCCCAGTGAATACACAAGTGAGGATGCAAGATCCTCCTGCAAAAATGTTAAGCATCCTTCCAAAAGTACATGCTAATGTTGCAGTTGGCAGATCAACAACTACATTCAACACAGCTGTACCACAAAGTGGCATACTTCTGGATTCGAATCCAAGACTTGTTTCACATGGCAATCAAGATAAAGAAAGAGCTGGACCATTGGAAGCACAGGTTTCCCAGTCTAACATGTCAGTCTCAACAGGATCAGTAGGATCAAAGGATGCATTCTCAGAAATTGAAAAGATTCTTGCAAAAATACCTTCACCAAAAGCAACCAGCAGCGTAACATCAAGTAGTGCAAATGCATCAGGCTTCAGTGCTTCTGCTACTGGATTAAGGCCAAATATTGTCCCCTTCATTGGTCCACAGAATTTGATTTATAGTTCAAGGACAATGAACCCAGTAGTGGCTGGAAATGCTAATGGGGCTACTGCCATTAGTAGTGTGGAAGGACAAGTGTTTACCAAAAGTGTTGTTAGACCACAACAGGTTGGCGATACACAGCACCCATCCCAGTCTCAAATGATCACAAACAGTGCAAAGAGTCCACCTTTTACACCTGTATCTAATCGAGAGAGAATACCTTGCACCAACAGTCCCACTGAGGAAGCCCCAAGGTCTACATCAGTTACATTCTCAAGTACTTGCAGTTCAACAGCAGTGTCATTTGACAACCCTAAACCCAAGGGGGACAAGACGTGCTCAGTGGTTGACAGCCCTGAAGTAGTAAGTCACATGGTATCAGCCGATACCTTGTCTGTTTGCAACATTGACAGTTCTATTCCCGATATTGCTAGTGAGCTACCAAGTCAGACCAACCCTGTATCGCATGGATTTCCACATGGTGTGAAGCTGCCACCAATTGAAGAATGGTCAGTAACCAAGGAAGTTTCTCTTCCTACTAGAGGAGCAGAAAAGAAAAGTGGACATGCCTTTGATTTACAGGAAGAAAGCACGGCTGAGGACCTTGACCTTCTTACCTCATTTGAATGGAACAATAACACTTCACCTAATGAAAACAATGCAGTTTCTTCTGCCGGTTGTGCATACAAAGCAGGAGATACTTAAAAGCATGTCTTCACCAGGTAGCTTAAGCTAAAGTGCAAACATAAAACCATTAAACAATACTAACTTGCATCAAACAGTATGGGTTAAAACAATGAATGCAAAAGGATTATGCATTTTTTTAGTTTTAGTACTTTTATGCAGGTTTTCTGTTTACACCTTAACTCCATTTAAGTCGCAGAAGTGTTGATAGAATTTGGAATCCTGCTAGCTAAACACATTGTGGAATCATAGTTTGGTTTAAGATATAGGCCATTGAAGCTGGGACTAAAAATGGTGAATAACACTATTTTTCCCACATGCAATTCATTTGACATACTGGTACAAAGATTTTCATATGAAACTCTGTCTTTGCAACACTCTATTAACTTTCCCCTAATGTTATCATTGATGCATCTAATTAACTTCCATGTATTATTTTAGTCCTTGATTTTAAACTCAACAATGATTTCACAATTCACCATTTCATTCACTCAGCCTCGATACCATCAAAAATATTCTTTAGAAATTGAGTACTGCATTTGAAATTTTTGATTGTTTCAATTGTTCATTGAGGTGCAAACATTATTGCAAGCTGAAGTCAAATTCTAAAGAATAATTACATGCTAATGAGGCTAAGGTTGAGCAACGACAACTGTGAAATGGCATATTGAGTGTACTCAAACCTGCCATAAAAAGAAAATACCATAGCTAGTTTTTGGCTTAACCTGGTATTTCAGATCCTTCATGGGTCTGTACCTGTTATGGTATTTTTTCTAACATTCTGAATGAATTCAAACGAGTAAGATTACCTAGGAGGTGAAAGTTAGATTGTATGAAGGAGATTATGTAGCCTGCAAAAAAAAATTGGTGGCTACATGGTAGTCAAAATGTTATCCAAAAACAATAGCTTGGGCACTGTACCTTCATTATCTTAGTCTTCACACATGTATGCAGTAATACAAGATCAACTCATCATAAACATAGTCAAATATCATTGTGCAGATAAGAAAGTGTTACTTATATAGGAGTAGTTCTTCAGGGACAGATGCAGGTGTGATTCAAATGAAACCCCTCAAAGTGCATTCTCACACCCTTAACAAGAAAAAATATTTTTTTGTGTGTGTGGGTTTTATTTTGGTGAAGGGATAGGCAGAGTTTTGTTGTGGCACATATTTTAGACCCCTTTGCTAAAACCCTGGCTCTGTCTCTGATGGTTGTGATGTATTTGCCAAAAAATGGCTTTTGATTGTTGAAACATTGGTTGGATCATCCTTCGAAGAAATATTATTGAAATACTTTACTGGAGCTTTAGAAAAATTACATTTTCTATGTCCTAAAGATATTATTATTATTAATGTTCATAATTGACTTTATTTGTACATTTTTCAAACTTGAATTTCTCCACCCATTCCACCATCCATGCTTCGCCATAAAATTAAGGATTAGGGAAAAGGTAATGAAAAATATATCTTCAATTTTTTTTCAGTGATATTTGAAAAATATGCCATTAGATCTGTATCATAAAGCAAAATAAGACTTATTGGATAACTTTATACAAATGCTTATGAATTTACATCCAAGTACATTATATAGGTAAAATTTGTTTAATTGAATTATTTGTTCATAAAAATGTCAATAATTAAAGGCCATAGGCCAGTGTATTAAATTGTCTTTCAGTAGTGATTAATACAAAGATTGGTAGTCTTTTATTTATTACAATTGCTTGACTTTGGCAGACAGGCTGTCCAGTATTGATTGTTCTTTTTAGTCGGTACTCTCTTATGCTAAGAACTGATTTATGGAAAGTTGTAAATCGGAGCAACTACAGAATACCAGGCAGGATATTTCGGTCTTTTGAGAATGACACATACATACAATAGAAATACAATAAGATAGATGAATATCATGAATATCATTGGCGTGGTATTTGATAGTTGTACCTGTAAATCTTCCTATCAATATCCTACTTTCGATATCCTGGTCAAGTGATCATGAGCAAAGCAATTCAAAAGGGTTCCAGAAGAAACAAACTAAGGTGTAATCCTAATATATAATCTTTTGTTTCCCCTGGGCCTAGAGTGATTTCTCTACCAAGTTATTGAAAGTGGTAGTAAGCTAGGTGTGGTCAACTTTATAATAATTATCCAAGAAGAAGACTTGGGATTTCTTTCCCCACATGACTCTTAGTTGAGAAGAGAAGGGAGAAAGGGATGTTTTTGCTGCAAGCTGGGTTGTTTTACTTCAACTTATTAAAAGCAGCAGTAGCTATTAATTACAACAGTATTCCCCTTTCCTTAGCAGCCTGTCCCATATTTTTTGTGGTGGATCACTTGGTTTTGGACCTGCTTTGATTATTTCAGCAATCAATGTTGTAGAATTCTGAAAAAAAGAGAAAAAAATTGAATGCACACCTTAATTTTACTACTAAAATAACCAAACTAACTACTACCATACAAACTAGTAGACATTAACCAATACTGGGGCATTTCAAGATTTTTTAACTACCCAATCAAAAGCATGCCAATACAACAAGAGGGTGAACATAATAATCCAATTAGCTAGTGCCCATCTTCATCTTTGCCTAATTTTACAGATATCTGATTGGTCAATTTTATAAGTAGCCCAGGTTTTCAAGTTTTTTTTTAATACAGACCTTTTCATATAAATGTTTCTCAATGTTTTCTTCTATCAATTGTTTTCTCAAAATTTCTGTCTTCTTTCTGATGAAGCTTTTCTCTGTTATTGTTCCTTGAACTTTTCTAAAATGATGCATCCATAAAAAAGTGACATTTATCTTGTGTCTTCCACACCAGTTCTAGTTAATCTACCCCTCTTGCCTCTCACCCCACAAGAAAGAGCAATCATGTCAAAATGTTTACCATGAGCTGAAAATTTGCTTGTTAATACTCCATTTTACAGTGTCGATTAAATTTGTGCATGGGACCGAGGCTGGGGTTTAGTGGTTTCAAGTAGACACCAAATAAATCTATGGAGAAGTTGATGTTCATCACAAAAGTTGAAAAATATAAAGTCAACTTTTCCATAGAATTAACTTACTGGGAAACTGATACAGTGTAAATTAACTTACTGGGAACTCTGTGGTGTATTCAAGAGTTGAAAAAAAGTATTAGGGTCTGCCAAAATCGGCTATAAAAATAGGGTCGGTCACTCAACTGGAAACATTTTTTTGTTTGGCGTCAGTTGAAAACTGGGTCATGGTTGTGATTTCCTATAATTTTTGCCTAATGAATATTAATGAATTTAATAATATATCGTAATGTTGGACATTTTATTGGTACCTACCTGCACTTGCTACACTTTTTTGGTTGATGAATGGGAACAGCATTTTCCTAAGACAATGACACTAAAACAGTTAAGTGAGCAATAAACTATTATAACTGACACTTTGAAACATATTGCACCATTCTCACCTCTTTCATTCTGAACAAGATGTTATCTACTTTAAGTCTTTCAACATGCCTTGCATTTTCCAACAGTTGTGGTTTATTTTTTATTTTCTTTGAAAGTTTTGCACCTATTTATGATTCAGAAAAATGAAATAGAAGTATTAGCAAGAATAAAACCCTCTTTGAAGGAATGCATATTGTGAACGTGTAGGCTGCTTTTTTCTTAAAAACCAGATCTTGAAAGATAACACTACAAAAAAATGAATACTTCTAAACTTACCTGGCTCACGTTTGACTTTTCTACATGTCTCTTTTTTGTGCAAGAGGTGGATCTTGTTTTGATAATATTGTTTCTGGACTTCTAGCTCTGTTAAAAAATACATGATGCATAATGATACCAGTGTATGATAACACTATACAGTATAATGCACATGCCAGTAATGATATTTGTAAACATGATGGTATTATTTGATGTTGATACCAGATGGAACATGATGATACATGATGATGATAAAGATGATGATACATGGCAATAAAGATGATGATGCATGCCAATAGAGGCTTTGCACCATCATGTGACGGCAGCCATGACAGGAGGCAGGAACAATAGAATCTGGACTAAAATCATTTCCATGAGAAAGAGTGTAGTTTCCCAGAGGGAAAAGATCTTTTGTTCCTGCCTCCTGTCATGGCTGCCATCACGTGATGGTGCAAAGCCTCTATAAAGATGACGATACATGATGATGCATGCCAATGAAGATGATGATACATGATGATACACATTGATAAAATGATCATGATGAAAAAAGTTATGATCATAATGATGCAGATAGAAATTATGTAAAAGTAAAATAATGAAGATAAGATGAGCTTTGAACACCAACTGCAAACGACAATCAACATAGCTCACCTAAAGGAAACTGGGGAAACTGTATATCGTTTTCTTCATCTTGAGTAGAAGCTACTTTTTTATTAAGAACCTGAAGCTTTTTATCTATAAAATCTTCTCTCAATCCTCTGCCACTCTCTTCACTTTCATCACTTTCCTGAAGATTTGACAACAAATGGGTAATTTGTAATTTATAAATTCAGGAGGGAAATTCAAATTCACACATATTGGGCTACCTGTGGTATTCAATGCTTGTGTTGACAAAAGTCACTGTTTTTCTACCAAAACACTTAAAAATAAAATTTTATACCTCGAACACCTCAAACTCTTCTTCAGAATATCTCTCGTGGAGGTCTTCTCCGTGACTTTCAGTCCAAATCTCGCCATCACTACTCGATGTCGTCGTTGTTGAAGAAGCTTGATTCCTGCCTTTCCTTTCTTCTCCTTGGGCTGACCTAGAATAATCAGTAGCCGCATCTCCCGACGAATCCGATTCTGCAAATTGTATACTGGTCTCTGTGAAGCTGCTCCATCGATATAAAGAACTTTCTCTGCCAGTATTATTTTCCCAGCCGGTTTTGTTCAGCTCTATGACTTCTGAATTTTCCGGACTTGTTTTCCCAGATTCACTACATTCTTCTTCCATTTTCTAAGTCTTAATTGTTTTCCTTGCAGAATACTTACTGGAGTGAGCTTTGCAGTGAAGATCTATCAAGATAACTGCAAGAGAATAGCGGTAAATAAATAAATATCAACTTCATTGCGCTGCAACGCGCCGCCATTTTCTGGCTGTGAATCCACAGGAAGCCCAGCAATCTTGGCCCCATTCTCGTCCCCAGGTCCCCAGAGCCTCTCGTTTCTCGTTACTGACCAAGAGGAACGTAGGCTCTGGGGACGAGATTGGGCGGGAAACTTTATATATGATATGCGCGGGGGGGAGGGGGGGGGGTACTCCCTATATTGGGCTATACGGGGATACTCCGCCCGAAAGGGGTACCTTTTTGAGGCCGGAGGTATAAGAATGGGTAGCGAATTTGAAATTTTGGTATAAGAAAGGGTAGGGAATTTGCGCTTTTGGTATAAGAGTACCAAATTTGAGATTTTGGTATAAGAAAGAGTTGGGGTACCTTTTCGAGAAAAAGGTATATGAAAGGGGTACCTTAATTCTCGAGAAAAAGGTATACGAAAGGGGTCCTTTTTTGCCGAAATTGGTATAAGAAAGGGTAAGGGTTTGAAAGTCTGGGCGGACCATCCCCGTATAAAATGTGCTGGGCTAGACCGGGAATCTAATGCACTAGCACTAGCCTGCGTATCAGGCCCACCTGATACTCAGGTTACTAATGCACCTATAAAAAGGTTTAGCTCCAGGGTAGAAGATGTAGGGGCGGGCACAACCACGGGGATTTAGATACCATTGGATTCTCTATTTTCCCCAGGGGAACTTTTTTTGGCATCATAATCCTTAGAAGAGGTTGCCCGCCGCGACCCTGAAGCGATAAGGGACCTTCAAGAATTGGAAACGGAATTTCGTGTAAACCTCTGATATTTATGACTTTGACATGTAAACATGCTGAACTTTCAAATTAGGTTTGTAATGAAACCTCTATTTTTGAGTCTTTTTTTTCCTTGGGCGAGTCGGAAATAGCTGTGCGGTATATCCAGTAAATATGAGCCTAAAAGTGACACCTGAAAATTGCGTCCATAGATTTTCAGACTCTCAAAATTTAGCAGACAAAAATCCCAAAACACCACTGTTAGAAAATTCTTTCTTGCGATGCTTTCTACTAGTCGGTGTTAATACGACAGGAATTAAACTAGTGTGGGAAGCATTGGTGTTTTCATAGAGACAAGTGAGACAAGTGGAATCAAAAGGCCGAAGCCTGCAGTCTACATAACAAGGCCCTATCCCAGATTAAGCATAAGTCTATTTCAATCTTTTTTGTGTAATTTTCACATTACTTAGTGTTAATGGTGCCAGCCCATCCACATGTTTCACACTTTATATACACATAAATGTTTCAAGAAAAACTTGTATTTAGGGACCGATCATGTATTACGTCGCAGGGAGGGGGGACGGTGGTTTCTTTCCCAGAATAGGGAAATTGAATTTGTACACCCTCCAAAATCATGAAATAGAAAACGTACATACCCCACCCTCTTTCAAAGCTACAAAGACATATAAACCCAACGAATTTTGATTATTTCAAATATGCACCCCATTTTTGCTGATTTTTTAAAAATGTACCCCCTCTTGACGTAATAAACGATTGGTATGCATTTTAAGCACTAATTGCCTGGAATATTTCCTAAAATAGGTGGGCGGGCTCCCCACTGATTCGATCCGCCCCTTCCCCTCTACTTCAGACTATCATTTTCCGTATCTATATATTAAACACTCGTTTTAAAAGTCCTCCTATGTTATTCTTAAATCTTGAAACACAGAAATGTGAGATATTTGGCCTTGGAATAATTGCGACCAGGCCGAGCTTTAGCTTTTGTCAGGGACGTGAGTCCGCAAAACATGCTTGCATAAACTGCTTGTCGTGGTGCTCATCAATCTTCCCCTAATAGCTAGAAACAACAAACAACAGGTCAAGGCTGCATGGCGATGAATTAGCGGTTTCTTGACCGCAGCGCCCCCACCTGTGCACAAACACCAAACAATCACCAAGAGTAATAGAGTACCCTGGGTACCAAAGTACACGGGCCTCTGGTACTCAGGGTAGATAGAGGGAACTGGTTAAACTCTTTCAAAACGGACTCGTTTTGTAAAGGAGCCGTTTATTAGAAATCTGATAATAATAACCAATTACGAAGGAAAATAATATAGAGCTAAGTATAAAAAAGGGAAAACTCTATACCAGTTACAGGAAATAGAAATGCAGTCGTTATAAAACGTTTAAGCAAAAGTTATTTACAAAGGTGACAAAACGTGACCTTTCTTGGCGTACGCGTGAGTTGTTGATTCGAACCAATCAAAAGCGCTGTTATCAAATTGTCAATATCCAATCACAGCGCGAGAAAGAACTCGATGACTCAAATAAATACGAAGGTCGCCGTAGTAAACGACAGGGATAAATTTGCTCTGAATTGCAAAATTATGTGTAGAGAGGTACTCTTTACAGCAATATTAATACGCAAAATTATTAGTGCAGTAGACAAACAGCTTGAAAGCCAAAATGATGAGCTCTTCGATCAACAAGGACTACATGGACATAGACGAATTCCTTTCTTCAAGAGATCTTTGTGATGGCCTTGCTTTTCCAGAGGCCGACTATACTGATGAAGCATTTACAGATATTACTGACTTAGCTGAAGGTACAGATGATCTTGATGCATTTCTAGATGAAAATTTGCAAGAATATACTGCTGATGAAATCATAGACCCGTTTCGGCCCGCTTCTCCCAGTAGCGACGAAGGCAAGGGTAGAAGCATATCTCCAAACAGCTCAATATCGAGCCAGAGTTCTCCAGCTCAAGGGAAAACCATAAAAGAAAATGTGAAAACTAGAGGTAGAAGGGCCAAAAAGAGCGGTAAGGATATGAAGGATGACACTGAAAGTAATAGTAGCAAAGCGCGAACTTCGACATGGCATGTGTCAAAGTCCCAGGACAAGAAGTGTCTAGCGACGTCAGTCGAGATCGAAGGTGTCTCGTATACCTACAAACTGCTACCTACCACGAAAAATAAGAAACAAAGAAGACAATCTGTTCCTGGTGACCTTAAAGATGGCAAATACTGGGATAGACGGATGAAAAATAATCTAGCAGCGAAGCGGTCACGTGACTTGCGAAGGCAAAAAGAAATGACTGTTGCGTACAAAGCAGCCAATCTAGAAACTGCGAATAAAGAGCTTCAGAACGAAGTTGCCAAGTTAAGAGAACAGGTACAAATGCTAACAAAGAAACTTGAAGAAAAGTCAAAGGAATGAAGGGGGATAGTATATAGTCACGTGTATATTAGGGTGAACTCACGTGCCGGTAAATACTGGTCGTTTTCGTACTCACGTGTACTGGTGTGTAGGCGCACGTGAAGGCGATACAGATTCACGTGCCGCTCGTGATCTGCTAACACCGTTCCTGACTTTAAACGTGAGGTGTTGAAAGGGAAAGAAAGAGAGATGAAAAATAAATATCTGTTGTTCCAAATATTTTTACAAAATTTTTATATGATTCTGCTTTTACAGAAAGACAAGAAGCTTTTTAGAACCTTATTGGCAAAATCCAATAAGGTTAATAGCTGATCCCTAAGGTAAAGTTTTTCAAATGAAAATACTTTTTACAACCATCACTCTCCAAATGAAACAAACTCAACTCACATGTAATCCTGCCTAAGCCTGGACTCGAACTTGGACCGTAGCAGTGAGAGGCGAGCAGACAAAGCACTTCACCACCCAAACCATTTATTGGACTTTGGAACAAACTAAAAAAAGAATTCTTCAGTTTTTCCATTTGGAACATACGTACCACGAGTATGAATAAAAATTTTCCCTTTAAACTTTCTATTAAAATGTAAGTAAGAAGAGACAATATTTTAATTGATGTGGTCTTTTTTGCTTACTAGTAAAAATATCATGAAATGAGTCTTAAGATGCACTCTATCTTTATAATATTATAATGTTTAAAAAATATGACGATATAAACAGACACAAGGCATGTAAATAAATATTTGCTGAAGGCCTGGCTATTAATTTCAAAGATTTTAAATGATAAAATCAAAAATGTTACCCTACTTTAGATAATAGATTATCATACAGTATAAATTGTACAAACCTATTCCAAAAATGTTGTCGCAACCAAAAAGCTCAAGAAACAAGCCAAGAATGCCAGTACTCGTAATTGTCAATTAATCTATCCATGGCTTGTGCAATTGAATTTACTGCTGCAATGGAATTATCTTCAGAAGCAGCCATGCTTCAAGTGATTTGTGAAGTCCAGTAATGAAAATATGCCATTTATTACAAGCAAAAATACTCGCGTTCTCAGTGTCTTGTTGCTTGAGTGTCTTGGTTGTGACATTTTTTGAAATTGGTGTACCATCTTCAAAACAAAGATGGTGGAAATGGATCTACTTTAACCTGTGGGACAGTTGTAATTTTCACCTTAAGTGTTGGCTTTCCAAAATGTAGTATATACAGGGTCAGCACTGTAAGAAAGTTGATAACATTGCTATGGGAACTACTGCATGTGCCACTATGTTGTTTTCTTTGTACATTAATGTTTGATCTTTGATATAATTCTAGTTCATGAAATAATTGGATAGATTAAATCAAGTCTTCTCAGCCTTTGCACAGAAACTTTAGAAGTCCATGATAATTAATTATAGTTATAAATCAATAACCAACTTACCAGCATCTTCATACTGAATCAAAAATATCAGTAGACAGTGATATTGCAAACCAAATTAGCAGTGTTTTGTCCAAAAGTTAGAACACTCTCATATTGTACATAGTAGGCTATCTGAGACAATACTGTCCTGGAAATGCCATAGTTTATTATAGTTTGAAATGTATTTATTAATCCAGATTTTACCACCAAACTTTATTTGTCAGGCATGTTTTTATGCATTATGTCTAATTAACATCAGACTTGAAATACGTCTAATAAAAGTACTTCAATCTTGTGTACCGTTTCAGTCTCACCTATCTTTCTTTATTTTGAACCTTCAACAAGCATTGAAAGAAGACAAAGTGTTCATCTTTGTGTTATGAATGTTCTGGTTGAATGGTAATGCCTATTCTATTAGAGTGCACATTATTAATCTATGAAACAAAACTTAATATGTATTTGTCTTAGAGCAAAAGCACATGAACCATGAAATAAAATCAAACTAGTTACTAACTATTAGTTGGTATTTAGTGACTAATAG
>WUCR03071898.1:0-15979 GCA_009858155.3 Phymanthus crucifer
CGTCTCCAGATCATGGAAATTTCGACTTCCAACAAATTTCCATGATACTTCCAACAAACTTCCAAGATATTTCCATAACATAGAAGTGTCCAAAAGGTTGGAATATCATGGAAATTTGTTGGAAGTCGCAATGATTTCCATGATCTGGAGAGGACACGATTTTTCCAGTGTCAGTGCCTGTTAAAGGCTAATGGTACAAGTGTCTTTTTTTTTTCTCTCCGTGCATTTCAGGTTCTTGTGCCAGCGCGTCTGCCTCCAGATCCAATACTTCCCAATGTTACTCAAGTTCTTGCTAGTTACGCCGACCTCTCCGACTTGAACCAATTTTTGAAGGTAATGCATTGGGAACGCCCTCACTTTGCGCACAAACTCTATTGACTCGTCCAAGCACGTTGATTGGTCGAGAGAGATGTTCCTTCTTTTTGAATGGTCTGTAGAGAAAGCCATTTCGGTGCTCCAGTCGCTAGACATTACATGTACCCAGACTCTGCAGATGTTATGGATGATTTCTTTCTCTTGGTTCGATTTTCTGCCGTTCGTTCTTTCCCATTCGCAATATGCAACACGCATACTTCCATTTCCACTTGATCGTGAATACAGTTTGCCATCAACTTGTGGTCCATTTCTTCCCCACTCAATTCTAACCATGTGTCATTCCCTTGAGTATCATTTCTTTGTTTAACGGTTTTGCAAGAGAAAACATGGAAACGAATAAATACAAAGACTCCCTATTTTCAAAGGGATGACATACACTCTGAAATGGGAAAAAAATATGATCAAGCTAAAAATGTTATTTGCCTGTTTTGTAATTGATTGTTTCTGCCTTTCAGCTTTTTGTCTTATCCTTTATAACGCGAATCTGTTTCGTCTAGAACACTAATCTTGCTGCCGAGCTTGAAAAATGTATTGGGTGCACAATTTTTGCTCCCGTCAACTCTGCGCTACAGGATTTCCGACTGGTGCAACATAAAAACATTGTAAGTACGGTATAGAAGAAAAGTTGAAGTGGGAAGACAAAGGGGTTATTCTCATTGCTATTATGTATGCTTTTAAAGAAAGCTGTTAACAAAAGTATAACACAATGTTTCGGGCATATTTGGTTTAACTTAAAAACGCAACATTGAGACGAAGAAATATTTTACCATTCAACTATTTACTTCATGTAGAATCAATACTGAAAGTATTGTCTGAGGGGTTAACAAAAGTATAATACAATGTTAACACCGTATAACACAATGTTAACAAAGTTTAACACCAATGTTAGCACCGTATAACACAATGTTAACACGGCATAACAAAAAGGTTAACACAATGTTAACACGCGAAAAACTATTTTCATCAAGCTATGTAGGAAAAGATTCCTTACCACTCTATACTCCTATTCCCCAGCCTCCCAAAAGTGCCTTTTTTCTCTACTTTGAAATGCCAATAATCCATGTATTCTTTCTACTGCCAGACACTAGACGTTCTGAAATACCATGTAATACTGAAGTACATCTCTCCTGGTCAGTACTACAATGGGCAGCAATTCTCCACCAAACTGGGACAGAATTATCTTGTTAAATTAACAAAACGTCCATCAAACAAGGTAGGATAACAATCGATATCTACCTTCATGTCCATGCTGTTGACCGCGTACGCCCCGTACCACCCCCTTCTAATCCGTAACCATGGATAGCGCTGCGGTGAGAGCGCTCGCCTCTCAACTCAAACCCCGGCTTGTGAGTTGAGTTTGTTTGCTGTGTTGTTCTCTCCTGTGCCACGAGGGTTTTTCTCTGGGCCCATTCTCCCTATCTACCCATTCATTTCATCGATCTTCCCCACCTTGTCTATCTCCCCACCATGGGCGTGTTCACACTTAGATCGTTTCAGATCGGACCAATTTTGACTCGATTCAATTTAAACCTTGTACGTTCACACTAAATTCGGTTTAGATCGATCGCGATCGTTTCGGATCGATTTAATCGTTCACACACTCGTTCCCATTTTGTTTTGCTAGTCAGCGGCAGCATAGGCCTTTTCTGAGATACTATAAATGAGGTGCATGCTGGTCTAGCTTCGGTACAAACAATACCATATAAGGCATGATGACAGACGATATGTGTACTGAAGCTAGACCACAATGCACCACGTTCGCTATTTCAGAAAAGGCCTATACGCAATTGTACCACGTTTCCATGGTGACTACTATGGCTTCAAGTTCGACTTTCAAGGTTTTGAGTTTATATCTTTGGTGAATTTGTGCATCTTTATCAGCTTAAAAACAATCAAAGAAAAATCCCGTCGCAGAATTGAACTATTAAAAAAGGAAAAGGCTACACAGGAAACAGAAAATATACAAGCGTATTTTAAAGTTTCGCGCTGGTGTGCAAGCCCGAGGTTTGCTCAACTTGGGTATTTTAATGGAATACAGATGTTTGTTAGGATACTAATACAACATGGACTGCGAAGGATTGGCATCATGACAGTGTCAGGATGTCGCAGAAAACATTTTTGCATGTCTGTGATATGGTGAGGCCATTTCTGTTGAAAAACGAGTGATGATGGCACACTCTTCCGCCGTACGACTGAATGTTGGCTTTGAACGATTAAGTTTTTGGGCGATTTGCTGAAAATCTTCTAAATTCCTTTCAGGACAATCATATTTTGCACTTGTCTCCCCACACGTCTAGCAATAAGTTTGTTTCCTCGAATCCCCACGTTTGACCTCTAGTTTTCGCCATTATTTCAACAAACAGGATGCAAACGAAACTTGTTTTCCAGTTCTTGTTGCGAAAAATTTGACGCGCGCGCGTCCGCATTGGCGGGAAACTTCAGCTCGACCTAAAAGTACTGGATCTAGATCGATTTAATATAGATCGCAATAGATCGCATCGTTTACATTGGCGCTTAAATCGGTTTATTTTGAATCGATCTAAACTAAACCATCTCTTGAGCTGGTCTAAATTAGATCTCTTCCGATCGAACTAATTACAAGTGTGAACGTCCTAAATCGCGTACGATCGCTCTGAACTGAAACAAATGGTGCCAGTGTGAACACGCTCCATGTCTAAACCCTCCTCCCAGTCCACCCAATTCATGTTCATGTTTTCGTTCCTTTACGTTTCCTTCCAGTTTGAAATCAACGGTATCCCTTTCGACATCAAGGGCATCAAGACGAAATTTTCCATCATCTACAAATTGTCCCGGGTTCTGGAACCCACCAAGAGTCGCTGTGACATCTACAGTACCATATATGGTCAGGTGTGTGGTGACTGACGCAATCCTATGTGACGAAAAAAGAAAATGATTTCACCATCCGTCCATTCATTCATTCATTCATTTGTTTTCTTTATTTTGTAGACTTCATGCAGATTGTGTTTTTTCCAGCTTGATTGTCCTTCTCCCTGGACAAAAGTGGTATGTAGTCATAGTAATACGGGTTAACAGCTGAACAACTTTGTGCTTTTTTCTTTTCAATTTTTTTGGACGTTTTCTGATAACGTTAATTGGGCTCTTCACCGCTGACCAGTTATGTATGTTTGATGACTGGATACGTCATGGATGAGATTGTCGATTTGGTGTAAACGTGTATCATTCCCTTGTGTTCCAGGGAACAGCTTCCTGTTTGTTCTGGGGTGTCCTCAGAGGATGCGCGTCAATTTGTAAACGAGTTCGTAAAGTAAGTAGTGGTGGGAGGTCTTCAGATTTCTATTAGAGAAAAAAGTAATACTCAAGAGATTCCTGACTTGATTCACTGTTATTAAATAAGTATTAAATTATTATTTATTATTATTTATTTCCTTCTGACAGGTTATTTAGGGGGTAGTATTGGAGCTTCCATTCGCCTTGTGGGGGGAGGGGAGGGGTGGGGAGGCATTTCATTAATTGGAATTGGAATCAATAAAGAAGAAATCAATCGAAAAATGGACATAAGCTTGAGATTAAAGTAAATCACGATTTGACTTGGAAATGGAATTAGGACCTCCAAAGGACCCTCTGCTGCAGCTGATTCTCCCAAACATGAGTTTTTGTTATATTTTTCTCGTAGACACCAAAGTGCTGTAGCGGATTTTGGGGACCAGATTGTCAAGGTAAAACAACAATATGCAAGCAGCAGTTTATGTAAATGTGGAAAGCGCACCTCTTACGCAGGACGTGATGTTCTAGTGAAAGCATCTCAGAAGAGATTAGACGGTCCCTATACCGATGCCTACAGCTAACGCTTGCACCACTTTGACAAAATATTCATCAATTGGTTCATCGGAACCAGGACGTAATTTTGATTTTTTTCACAGTTCTAGATAATGCCTAAACGTACGGCTTCAACGATTTACGATTCTCCCCGCCGATGTAACACCATTTTTTCCGGCGCGACGCTGTTCTGCGCAATGCTTACGCAGCGTAAATATTATGTTACGACTTTACTTTTTAATCTGAATTCATAACTTTGCAATAAAAAAAGCGTTGCGCGAGAAAACCTCCTTGCCATATCGTCTGGTGGTAGCATCGAAATAATGCCAGACCTAGCATACCATCTTTTCGTGAGCTGGACCAGTCTCTAACCATCTTCTATTTTTCTTGGTCAATTTTCAGCGTGTCCAGGAAACGTGAAGACGGCTTGCTTTGGTCATGGCAACTGCTCTGATGGTATCAGTGGCAATGGACACTGCAAGTGTTCCGCTCATTTCACAGGAACAGCCTGCGAGAAATGTCTGCCCAACAAATATGGCAAAACCTGCTCCTCAAGTAAGTATTCATAGGAATCACTTTCTTTCGAACTAAGTTTGAAGCCTGACGGCAGGACCAGAAGTTGAATCAAGCATTGATGTGACTGGTTATATTCCTCTTTTCACAGTCTGTGCTTGCGTCCATGGTCGGTGTAATGAGGGTGTAGACGGAGATGGCTCGTGTACATGTGAACACGGCTGGAAGGGTGCTCGTTGTAATACATGTAGGTCTTCTATACTTTGAGCTTCTTCTTGAAGGATTCTTTTATTGAATTTACTCTTTTCTTTTCAGCTGCCAACTACGAGAACTGTAAGCCAGTACTCTGCGATACCCACGCCACGTAAGTGGAAACAATATAGGATATTGTATCATTTACAAAGTTTTGTTCAGTTCATTAGCAACAATGCACCTCTTTACCTTCGTATGCAAATTGCCCATTTCAGAACACATGTCATTCCCTAGAGAATTCTTCTTTTGTTCAAATATTTACACATGAAAGAATCAACTCCCAAGAGTACCATCACTTGGTCTGAAATGGACACAACAAACAACGAAGGTAAAGAGGTCTATTGCCTTGCTATTTTCGTGGGATAAGACAAATTTGAATGAGAAAGAAAATCCGGGAAGCATTCTGGTAGCTTTAGTGGAATGACGAAATAATGCAGATCGCCGATCATAATCACATAAAACCTAGTACACGTGCTACGTAATTCACACCACGTGTCATACTCTTAAGAATAAGATTCTATGTTTGAGATGAAAGCACATTTATGTATCATCTCATGCGCAATCATTAAACAAAGAAATGTTATTCAAGGGAATGACTTTTCTATACGTAGCTTTTTAACAAAGGAATAGTACTGAAGTGGATTATACCTTGGTTGTGATGTCCAGTGCCTTGATAATACGAGTATGGTGGAGTCTATTCATAGAGTGGGGGAGGTTAGAGGAGGGCCTCATTGACACACGTTCCTGGCGCTGCATAAAATTTTAAACGTGCTTGAATGTGTTGTTGAATTCTTCACCAGCTGCCGTGATTGGAGTGGGACACACGTTTGTCACTGTGATGTCGGATACATCGGTAATGGAACTCACTGCAGAGGTAAGGGCGCGGTCTATACATCTGATTAATCTGTCTTTCATGATATTATAACATCCTAGTTGATTATTTTGCTGTTTTCTGTTATAAAGCACTTGTGGAGTGATTGTACTTCTTGCAATACACTTCTCTCGAATTCTACAGATCCTCGTTTCCTACCTTGTGTAAACAAAGTCTTTCCACCTTTGCCTCCACAGAGGTACATGCTTGCGACATATACAGTGGTGGTTGTCATGGCGATGCCACGTGTAGTCCACACCCCGATAACCCTTCAAAGGCTCTGTGCACGTGTAAGAAAGGATACACAGGCGATGGCAGGTTCTGTTCAGGTAGCTCATTCCTCGTGTTGTCTTTGCCATCTTTAACGTCTAGGTGTATGTTTTAAGCATCCCCTTTCTTAAATCGTTATCTATCTTTGACGCTTAGACACGGGTCTCTTCAGGGGAATGAAACAGCCAGCTCTTAGCCTTTTGTTTTTATTCTAAAATCCATGCTGCCATATGTTTGCCCTTCAGGGATTGACTTGTGCCAGACTAACAATGGTGGGTGTCATGTCAACGCCACGTGCTCCAGCACCGGCCCAGGAAAGGTATTTACCGATGCCTGAAAATATACGTTGGCTAAAGGTTGAAAGTGCGGTAGTTTATGGTGGGAATATGGAGGGATTAGTGAGAAATAGTGAGAATTGATTGGAACATGTTGGAATTAGGGGAAGCTGGTAAGAATTGGTGGGAGTATGGTGGGAACCGGTGGGAAATGGGTGAGAATATTGTCTAACATCAAATAATGTTTCCAGCGATCTTGTCACTGCAAGAAGGGCTACCTTGGCGATGGGATAACATGCAAGTCCGATAATCCTTGTCTGGAGGTGAGTATGGATGGTTATCAATGTGTACCAGCTGGATGGGGCGTTTCTATTCAGATATACACGGAGTCTGGGGAACGGTAGGGAGCATCATTCCACTGTAGGCTTGTAACGAGATTCGTGAAATTTAGCTGATTCATTTCCAGACACGACAATGGAGTAGTTAGTAGTGGATACGTAGTGTTCGAAAGTGGTTGTGCAGTTTTAAGTAGTGTGTACTCTAAGTTGTTTGATGTAAAGGATTTTCTCTGAAAACCTCGTCCAGTTGTTCTTTTCCCGCTACAGCGTATGGTCACCGGAGTCGTTCAGTCGTTTTCATTGTTTTCTAGAATCAGGGAGGATGCAGCTTGCGAGCCACCTGTAAACAAACCGGACCTGGTCAGCGGAAGTGTACGTGCGGGCCAAACTATGTTGGGAATGGAAAGACATGTATTGGCAGTAGTATGGAGGTGAGCGCACACACACAATCTTTTGAAAGTCCCTGGAAATATTGTAGAATCAGAATCTTAGAAATGTATCTTTCCAAGATACTTGGACATTTTCTCTAAAATGGTATGATGTTTTTTCTAGGTTTTGGAAAGTGATCCTGATTTATCGAGTCTGAAGAAGTTATACAAGGTGTGTGCGGTTACTGCTAAAGCGCAGTGATAGTCGATCATTCCCGGGCTTGTCGTGTGACACGAATATGTTGAATCTTGCTTCTCATTTTTCTAGACTTACAAACTCGATAAAGTCATACAATCTAATACTCCTACAAGCATCTTGGCTCCAACTAATAAAGCCATGCAGAAGATATCCCAAGGGAAGAGAAAGGTTAGTGGTGACGAGAACAACATCACAACACGGCGACGACCAGACGCGACGTGATATAACAAAAAAATGAAGCAAAATTAACAAAAAGGACACAAAAACACAGCGTCCAAAGAGGATCTGCGCAAGTATAGTAACAGATATTTCTGCCCATTTTCAGCGACGTTCTGTACCATCATCTCCAACCACCCAGCAGTACTTGAGGTACCACATGATAGGATGCGCGCGCATTACCAACAAAACCGCTCGGATTGGAGGACGATTTGTTTCGCTTTTGGGCGCACCAATCTGGATCAAGAACAACGTAAGTAGTTGGTTGGTTAGCCTGCGTAGCGGCCCAAAGGGGAGGGGGAGGGGGTTGGGGGCCCCCACCCCCTCCTCCACCCCTTTGGGCCGCTACGCAGGCTAGGTTGGTCCACTGGCCTCTCACCGCCACAGTCCGAGTTCGAGCCCCGGCTTGGACAGGATTGTATGTGAGTTGAGTTTGTTTGATGTGTTGTTCTCTCCTGTGCCACGAGAGTTTAATTTTTTTTGATTTTTTTCCCATAAAAATCAACATGTGAGGAGTGTTGTACAATGTAAATACAGAATGTAGTGGTAGAGTGTGAAGAACCCCGCATGGGGAGTGAAGGTTGTAAAAAGTATGTTTTAAGTATTTCATTCTTAAATGGGGTCAGTAATAGGAATATAAACGTGGTTTTTGAAGTCGTTTTCAGCCTGTTTACAAACCGTTGAGGACTGTTGCTGTTGTATTTTCACCAGGGCTCTGGTACATTCTTCATGGACTCGCAGAATAATTCAGCAAGAGTAATCCAGATATATGAATCTGCTAATGGACATGTCTTTAAGCTGGATGAGCTATTGACCCCACCCCCAGATGTTATCAACTCAGGAGACCCATCCGTAAGTATTTGGTCATTTGATTCTTATTGCCCTGGCATGAATGCGCACACCTTGGAACTGTCCTGCACGAGGTCTTTCCCAGTGTCGGTAACATGTAGGGTGCATCTATCTTTGAAAATTTGACACTGGATAGAGGTGAGTTTTGCTAGTTGTTACCACAATTGGTTGATGAAACAGCCCACGTTGGCTGCACTTGCGCCAAATAGATTTCTTCCATCAAATTTGATTCATCAACATTTTTCTTTCTTTTCTTGTTTTCATGTAGTCCTCTTACGCAACTGTCGCTAAAAGTCTGGGCTACACGACAGCGCTTGACCTGTTGAAGGTGAGTGAGTTTGGCATGCTTTCACATTGATCAGCACAGATCAAAGGCTCGTACAGGTTATAGTCCAAATCCTTAGTCCACAGTTTCAACATATATAATATATTTCATCATTTCTGCAGAAAGCAAGGCTTGAAAACATCTTGTCCAATCCCTACCGCCGTCCATATTTGGTGTTCATTTCAACCAATCAGGCCATTGATAAGATGCCAAGCCACTTGAAAACGAGGCTTACCACGCCTGCACATGTGGATGAGTTGAGGACGTATATCCAGTACCACGTGGTCCCCAATGCACCGGTAAATAGAACCCTTGGTAATAATACTAGAGATGAATTTTCTTGCATTGCTATCGTACTGTGGAAATCAGTAGAGAGGGAAAATGTCTGCTCAAAATTCTGCCTTGGTGGTTTATCTTTTTGTACCACATGACCAGTTTTGAGTGAGATGATTGGCTAGGAATGATCACATGGTACACGAAAAACTGATCACGTGGTACAGAATCGCTGGGAGACGTTTACCACTCTTACTGATTTCCAATATAGTTTGTAGAAGACTCTATCAGTAGTATGCAGAATGTGCGTTTACCAGCAAAAGACTCGGGTTGGATCGTGGATCAATGACGTAACACCTCACAAATTTCATTTCAAGTACGATGAAATCTCGAGCATGCGCAGTGCGTTTTCGCGTCATAGTTACAAACATCACTCGCGTATTAGCACATAACCCAAGGAGCTTTTCATAATAAGATCTTTTCATTTGTAAATATGGCAAAGTTCCGAGCATGCGCAGTGCATTGTCCGTCACGATTACGTTTTCAATAAAACGTCCCACACGGAATGAAGTAACTGGAGTGGCAAAACCTTCAGCGACACAAGCGATCTACGGTGTTTGCTGGTCATAGCAAGGGGTTAATCCGCTATGGTCTAGGGGCCGACTAACCTCTCCCTTAAGGCTTATGCCGAGCTTCCTGATCAGTTTGTAAATCATCCCGGGATAGCGCCGTTGGGGCCGAAATCTCTGGCGAAGCGTAATTCCATAGGACGCTTCAGCATTCGAGGTCTGGAACTATGGGCCCGTTAATTAATCATAGAATAAACTTAATTAAACTTGCGTTTTCATAGACATAACTAACGCTATCATCATCATTGCCCC
This sequence comes from Phymanthus crucifer, assembly GCA_009858155.3. NCBI lineage: Eukaryota > Metazoa > Cnidaria > Anthozoa > Actiniaria > Phymanthidae > Phymanthus > Phymanthus crucifer. The sequence goes on from WUCR03071898.1 coordinate 9,864, forward strand.
AGGTGAACTTGACCACAGACTTTTTTGTCCGTGGTGGCGGAGGAGTCGAGCTAACGACCATGCAAGGACAAACCATCTTCGTGTCGTGCAGGGGAGGAAAGGTAGGTAAACTCGAGGATAAGAACTGAAAATCACGTTACGAATCATTTATTGTCCTCGGATGAGACAACATTTGGAGTTTGTTGCTCTCCTTTTTACTATTAAACTACCTAAATTGAAGTTTCTTCAGTTTCTATAGTTGCGCAAAGCTGCAGTCATTGATAATCAGTCGGTGGCTGAATCCAAAACCACATTTCAACTGGAAAGAAAATAAATTGCTGCTACGAATTAGAATATTTTATAGAAATTTGCGCGCGCATGTCTTGTAATGACACAGTTGTCACGTGTTTTGTTCTGTCACGCATGCGTATTAATAACCCTTTGATTGTTTCAGGGTGATCTATATGTGAATGGCATTAGCAGGATTTCCAAGAGAGATATTCACTTTGATGGCGGGGTTGGTTTTGCTGTTGATGACGTTGTGCTTCCTCTTGGGCTTGGCGGGAACTGTGATCAACCGATTAAAGAAATTATTAACGTATGTAGAGTTCTTACCGTATTGGTAGCATCTTCTACATCGACGTCAGCACTGACTATCACAATCAATCAGCATCGACATCGTCGTCACCACCGATTCTTTTCATCCATACATCTTAATCCATCTATTCATCTTCCCGTTCGTCCGTTTGTTAGTTCTGTTCTTCCATCCTTCCATCCATTCTATTCTCTTTTATTTATTTATCCATAACTGTACCTACGCGTCCATCGTTTTTCTTGTAGGGTATTTGTGGTAACTGCTTAGTTCCTGTGAGCTGCCCGCCCGAAACAACGCTTGTTGTAAGTACTGTTGTCATATGTGGGATCTCTTCTCAGTTGCCACAGGAAAGTGCAGCGGAGAATAATGAGGGAACTGAACTGATGCTTGGGAAACAGTCGGTAGTGGAAGGGGGAGGGGGGAGGTAGCACACAGGGAAATTGTTTTGGTGTAGGGTAGGGTGAGGTTAGGCGGAGAAGAGCACACTAGTGAAGCTAAGAACGGATGGAGGATAACAGTGGAAAATGTGTGGACTAAGTGGCAATGTTAAATGCGTCTAACCCTTAACATGGACGATGACCCGACTTTTTTGTTTCTCTAGGGTTCCATCAGTCATAACTGTACCTTCGATGGCGGCATTCCTGGCTGTCAACCTCTTTGTATGCGACATAAAATCCAGCGCAAATGTTGTTCGAATTTCTATGGCTCAGACTGTAGAGGTAAGCCAGACCTGAAATGCACGGCGTGTCGTTACATTGAATTGGCTTCCTAAACGAATTGGTTTTTGTATAAATGGCAAATACACAGCCACGGAACTGACTTACATCGTTACGCACATACACGCACGAGACGATATATCATAATATTGAAATGACTCTCCATGGTCTTCCAGTAATTTATTCATTCGTAGTGCGTAGTTACCGCTACTGTATTACGCATTTATACTACCTGCCCACTCACATGGAAAATGTGCAAGGGACTGTCATTATTACTGTCTACCTCTCAGTAGTCGCACTGTTTTTTTTTTCACGAATTCTCACGTAGTTGATGTGGGTTATCTTGCAGCATGTCCTGGAGGTATAGGCACCCCGTGCTTTGGGCGTGGTCAGTGTTCTGATGGGTTAACTGGCACAGGTATATGTAATTGTACTAAGACTTTCTATGGAACAGCATGTGAACGATGCCCAAACAACACAGTCTGCCCAGGTGAGCTACTTTGAACCAAAAACTATACTCAATCAGTATATGACCATGATTCTGTAATGCTGTGTGACATATTGTGCGTGATATTTTGTGACTTCATTGTGGTCACGCAATGTGAGCCCTCTGTATTCGCGGCGCCGCAAACATTGTCTAACTGTTTTACTTATGTTTCTGTTACTTTGATAAAACAAATTCTTTTTCTAGTCCCAGGCTCCTGCAAGGAAAACCCTGACGTATGTCACGTGTTTGCCAAGTGCTTCGATGGATCTGGTCACGTGAACTGCACGTGCAACCCTGGTTATGAGGGCGATGGTTTTTATTGTCAAATGAGGGACCTGTGTGCTGTAAACAATGGAGACTGCGGCGTCAATGCAACCTGTCATTTCCAGGGACCGGTAAGTACCAAACTTGTGTCGCTAGTGAGAACCAGGCTTTAATGTTCAAGCATGCTGTGTTATTCCGCTCTGCAGGACCGAAGACGTTGCCAATGCAAGCAAGGGTTTTATGAAGTGAATGGTCGTTGTCAGCCGTTTAGATCCTCGTCTCCATGTGCGGTCGACCACGGAGGGTGTTCTGATCACGCGTCTTGTACTGAATCGAGTAAGTCGTGTCTGCCATTCCTTTCAATTGTTATTGATGTAATTCGCTTTCAAAACAGACCTCTTGCCTAGGGCATCATATTTCCCATTCCCGACCTTGTGTCATTTTCTTGGGAATAAGATTCTTCGTTTGAGTTGTATCGATATTTGCGTATTCTCTTGCTTAGCTGTTACACAAAGATGCTCTTTGTCTGTATTTCGTTTTCCGAAACGTGGGAACAAAAGCTCGTTATCGATATACCTGTATTAGACTTTTCAAGTTGTTGATTATTTGATTTCTTCAGATGGTGCAGCTGATTGCAAGTGTTGGCCAGGTTACACAGGGGATGGGTTGCGTTGTCATGGCAACCTTATCCAGGTATGGAGTTGGAAACTTTATCGATTATCGCGAAGCTCACTGCAATAATTACGCAGTTTACCACCTCTCTGTGCATGCTCTATGTTGAGAATTGTATGATTGCACTCCGCTCTGTTTTATTGCTGTAATTGAAGGTCCAAATCCGCAGAACGATTGCGCAGCTAAGGGTTTGCGCTTATTTCAGCTCTTGTTGAATTCCTAACATGCGTACATGTTTACTTGCTTGTCTAGTCTTTGGAGGACACTGTCAAAGTATCCAAATTTTACAAGGTAATTTACGATCATCACTTATCACCATCGTTTTCCCCATCATCATCATCATCATCATCGCTGTTATCATCATCATCAATCATCGCCGTTATTATTATTAGCATCATCATCATCATAACTATGAATCGTCATCATCATTATCGTCATTATCATCACCATTACCACCGCCACCACCGCCACCACCACCATCAGGGGACGATCTAAAGTTAAGATTAGAGTTTTGATATTTGGTCTCATCGCACTCAGGTCTTGCATCATCTGGCAGTGTCAGGAGAAGGGACAGCTTTGTTCACAGATCTTCAGATTGATTCCAAGAGATTCACGGTATTTGCACCCATTAACAGTGCCATCAAAATCAAGGTGATTATGAAATTCCTTAATACACTGGTACCTGTATTAAGTGGACACCTTTGTTACTGTGTCTTTTGCCCACTTAATATTCTTCGATTGCATGTTACGTAATCGCGGCCATCTTGGTGGTATTCTAACAAAGGATTCCTCATTAGCATCTATTGTCAATACCACCAACATGGCCGCCGTGTCTTTGTCTTTTGATTCTCTTGGGAATGTTTGCAATCGAAGAATACATAACTAGAAGTGTCCATCTGGGTAATACCTCTATGACACATCAGATGTACGAGTGAGATATTTTTAGATTTGCGCCTTCAGCCAACTTGCGCGCGCGAATTTCAAACACGGCCTCTGATTGGACAAATTTCAAATTCATCCTCGCTCTCAACAAAAAATTCGCGCGCGCTATCTTTTACATACACGACATTTTGTCCAATCAGAGGCCGTGTTTGAAATTCGCGCGCGCAAGTTGGCTGAAGGCGCAAATCTAAAAATAGCTCACTCGTACATCTGATGTGTCATAGAGGTATTACCCAGATGCACACTTCTAGTTATGTACTTCTGGTGTAAACTAAATTTACAGTGAATACGAAAATGTCAACGAGCCGGTCGTCTAAAGAAGGGTGTTTGCCTAATAAAGGTATCCATATCCATAGGATACAATTTTACATCAAATATATGGTAAGGAAGAATAGGTCATTTGCATGATGACGTCATTTGACTACCACTACCAGAATGCTTTGCGGATTTTCTTTCTCATTCATATTTGTTCAATCTCACGAGAATAGCAAGACAATTGTTGCTAATGAACTAAACAAAAGAAAGAGTGCAGATGGCCTATTGTGCATCGTACGTATCCCTGATTTAACCACATTTTCTTTCCGTAAAGGGGTTTAACCTAACCATGGTGAAAAACCACGTCGTTCCATCCAGGATCAAGCTATCCCTCTTGTCCAACGTAACGACGGTGACCACCCTACTGGGGACTAAAATAATGATACGAAAGGCAGCTAATGTGAGTCTTTGCTACGGTCATTTTCTTAGGGGAGGGGGAGGGGTAATGTTTTTCGTAACAACAGGTTGGTTGATACAGAATGAAATGATTATCCAGAGTGTTGTGGTGAACGGAGAAATCGTACTAAAGAATGCATGTGTTTAGTAATGGGAAGGCTTTACGCTAAAGTTCGATGATATTCTTTATCTGTAACGGTTGATGGAAGCGAGCAGCTTTTTTCCAGGCGCGTTTATTCTCATGACTTCCATACTCATCAGGTCTCACGTCCTCTTGGGGGCGCAGACGATGTAGGCAAAGCAATATTACTAGCCTGTCTTTTTGGCTGTATTCGAGAGCATGGGTGGTGTACGCGTTGTTTAACACTTCTGTGGATTCAAAGGTTTGGCTCCCGGGCTCAAGCCATATGTGAATTATGTTTGATGTTTTGTTCTCTCCTGCTTTCTCTGGTTTCCTACCTTCATAAAAACTAGTGTCCAAGTCGAGTAGTGCAAAGGGTTCCCTTAGTGCAATAGCGCTAGAACTTTTATAAATATTTTTTTTCTATAGGGTGATCTATCGATCAATGGCGCAGCCCATGTTCTCACAGATATTCAGGCTACTAATGGTGTCATCTTTGTCGTGGATCAAATTGTACCGGTAAGAAAGAAACTGCATTATTGTCAGCAGATCAGTCTGTCGGTCTGTCTGTTTGTCAGTCAGTCACTTGGTCGGTCGCCTCAGTCACTTGGTCGGTCAGTCACTCTGTTTGTCAGTCAGTTAATGGGTCGTCGGTTCAGTGATCATTGTGTGTTCTTCATTACAGACAACTGGACCAGTCCCACTATCCCCAACAACACCAACACCCACCACAACTCCTCGTCCTACTAAACGAACTTCGTCACCGTCATCCTCAACACAAAAGACAACGGTGAGAACAGAACACTGGTATTCCTCATTAATATCCATGGCGTTTCCTCACTTTCCTTTTGTACAAAATCTTCCTCATTCTGGTTTCCAGACCCTCTGAAAACGGTCTGGGTGCGATAATGGTATCTTTCTTTAGTCGTTGCTTTACTTGATGTTTGTATAACTGAAACCTTCATTTTATTTTTCTCGTGTAATGTCTTGTTCACTTTTGTCTGTAATCTCAGATAACGTCCGTTCCTCCAACAAAGCGTCCATCCACTGTAATGCCGACAACTAACGCAACACAAACAATAATCACCGCACCATCATATTCTACTAATCAGCCAACAACCAATAAGTCAATACAGCCTACATTAGAATCCTCTACACAGCCATATACTATAGATAAAAATCTAACAACGACATCTAAAACTACCCCCACAAAGCAGGCAACATCCAGGCAACACACCACGACTTCTACTCTGGTATCGTCGACTGTGGTACTTAATACATAATACTTTTCTAATTAAGAAACTCACTTTTGAGTCGTGTCTTGTGCGTCTCATTTTGCCACGACTTGCCGTTGTTTCTCATGTTTTCATTTCACTGCTGTCATGTCATGTCATGTCATACGATTTTGTGTCCTCTTGTCATGACATTGTGTCATATTCTGTCATGCAATATCATGCGTGACGCTGGCATGTCGTGTCATGCCGTGCTACACTTTACCTTGTCATATTATGCCATGTCATTGTACCAAGCCATGCCATGACATACCATCTCATGTCGTGCCATGCTACACTTTACCTTGTCATGGTATGCCATGTCATTGTACCAAGCCATGCCATGCCATACCATCTC
>WUCR03073218.1:0-18101 GCA_009858155.3 Phymanthus crucifer
ATCTACGTCATAGATGTCAACGAGAACTACAACCCACCGGTATTTGAGCCATCTGTGAGATCCCTTAGTATACCAGAAGACACACCCATCGGCACATCAGTCATGACAGTATCAGCAACTGATAGCGATAGTGGAGTCGATGGAAACCTCGTTTATTTGGTGGTGTCAGGAGAAGGAGTACATTACCTGACGGTTGACAAGACAACCGGTGTCATGACAACCACAACCTACCTTGGTCGTGAAAAGAGAGCACAGTTTGAGCTGGTCGTCGCAGCTCAAGACACAGGGAGCTTCCCTCGTACGGCTCTTCTTTATCTCTTGGTCAAGGTTCAGGCTGTTGATGATCAATATCCTCAGTTCACTAGTAGTTGGCACAACGCTACTGTCCCAGACGGGTCCCCAGAGGACACTTTTGTCACTGTCCTTCATGCCTTAGACAAGGATACTCAAAGTCTTACATACACTCTCCTTGACCCTGGTGTTAACGATCCTTTCAAGGTCGAAAGGGACACTGGAGTCATACGAACTCGCCGCACCGTAGATCTAAACGCGGCTGACAAAGAGTTCAATCAGATGATCGTACAAGCCCAGGGTGGCCAGACCAAATCCCAAGCAATCGTTAACGTCATGATAACAGGCTCGTCTACCTCTGTGCCGCGATTCAGAACCAGCTCGTATGAAGTGAGCGTCAGAGAGAATATTGGGAAAGTAGACAGTCTGATATGTTTGGCGGCAACAGACAGCAATGCGGGCGGGATAACCTACTCTATAACTACTGGAGGAAGTGAGAAGTTTGCTGTACAGCCCACATCAGGTACAGATACTTAGTCAAACTAGTGTGTTATATACCTATTTGAAAAATGGTTGTCACTGCCAAAAGCGAAAGGCCAAAAGCTATAGGTCATTCTAAGACGCGCTATATAAACACAAATATCCAAGGCCTCTAAAGTTCGTTTAGGCTACAAACAAGAGCTGGTTATCTCAAAACTCATAAAAAGCAGAAAAAACCCAGTGATTCCAGGTATTCTTGGAACTTCGAATGACCTATCGCCTAAAACTAGTGTCTTATGAAATAATAGGGATAGGGATAGGGGTACCATTTTATTTATCATCATCACCATCGCTTGCCACACCTTAAAGTAAAGCGGTGGCGCAGCCAAAGGAGATGGAACATAAAAAGGAATTTTTCTTCCAGACAAGAAATGCCTCTAGAAATCTAACTGTTGAAGACAAACAAGTTAGGATCGAGGCAACAAATGTCTAGAAATACAGAGAAACAGTTTTCGGTGCAGATTGCGCAACAGTTGTTTTCGCATTACAAAACCACATTATTGAGCATTGGTGTGCAGTTTGGCTGATTAACGTGACTGGGAACTCAAGTACTCAGGCACGAAAGCTGAATAGCGCTAACCACCGGATAAGTCATTGCCCACCAGATCAAACCCACAATTCCTAGTCCTATACACTGGATAACCCTATACGACGAATAACTTTATCCAGTCTTCGTACAACCGGATACAAACCTAAAAAAGCTTACTAGTTGACTAGTAGGCACGTATAAAATACGCGGTACAACGTGTCTTAAAGTGATTTTTGTCACAGTTAGAAAACATTCAGTACTGACCAGGAGCCCTCCTGGTACTGACTTATTTACTGTTCCAAAAAAAGGTAGATACTGAGTCGGAAGTGGGTGAGAAACATAGAGTACTCGGTGACTTCCAGCACGTACTACACGCTGCAACATGTGGTTACTTCAAACGCGCTTCCCGCTTTCTTCACAGAATAGTCAAATGCATCATTGTCTCATTTTGTATCAAAACGATTGCGTGCAACGCATTACATTTTTACAATACCACAAATCTAAACATTCACGAAAAGTTTTGACATGAAAACAATATCATGATTGTTGGAAGAGTTTTTGATTATCTTTTGTTAGGCTCAACAAACTGGTACCAATCGAGTTTTAGAATGCGCGGATTTGATTGGCTCTTATTCATAACAATGCGTGGCTTGTTGTGAATTATTCATTGTGAGTAATGAAGATGACTCATTCTGTGCTATAAATATACCTGATAGAAGAATCCAGAACAAATTAGGAGAGCTTGGGGATTAAAGTAGGGAAAAAGCTTGGGGATTTAGTATGTTGGTAAAAAATTCGTCAAAGTCATTTGTCAATAAGAATAGTTTGTTTCAATTAATCTAATAAGCGAGAATAGAAGAATGGTGAAAGATGAGATTGGTAGCATTGCTCAAAATGCAATGAATAAAACCGAAATTATGTGAATAAAAAAGAGAGAAGACAAAAATGGGAACTAATGAGGATGGTATCATGTATGGTTTATGAAAGCAGAATATGTGAAAGAGAGGAAATCAAATTTTGCAGACGTACAACTCTCTTGATAAGTTAAATTATCATGACTAATCCTCTTCTATTTCGTTTTGAAAATCTATCTTCGTAAAATTTTAGCTAAAATCGCTGTTGCCTGCCATGAGAATCAAAGCAGTTGCCGCAAAACTGAACGAAGCTCATTGCTACGAAGGCAATGATTAACAAACAAAATATACGCGCAATCTTCAGGGGCGGAAATTTCCAACAAACTTCCATACCATGGAAGTGTCCAAAAGGTTGGAAGTATCATGGAAATTTGTTGGAAGTCAAAATTTCCATGATCTGGAGAAGACACGATTTTTTCAGTGGGTGTAGGAGTTTTTTTCTGGGAGAGGTGTCTAATCGTACTTGGCTTTTTTTCAGGGAGATTCTCCATCTTAAGATCGTTCGACTACGAAGTGGAGACAGGGTATTCTGTTCAGGTTCAAGCTGCAAACCCTTCACAAAAGACCGCTACTGCTTCAGTCCAGATCAAAATTACTGACGTCGACGACAAGCCCAGCTTTAACGACCCAAGCTATGAAGTATCTGTTCAAGAGAACAGTCCAGTTGGAACCTCTGTACTAACTGCTGCAAAAGGAGGCTTTGTATTTCAAGACGAAGACTCCGCCCAAAACCAGTACATGTGTTCGTTAGAGGAAGTGACGTCATTATACGTGCTGGATCACTTCCGGGTTGACCGAGTAAAAAGCGAATGTTATCTAGTAACCAAGAAGGCGCTTAGTTACAGCAAGGAGACCCAGTTTCAGTTTAATGTCACCGCAACGAATAAAGACTTTCCAAGCATGTACACTTCTTGTTCGGTGGTCTTGAAGATAGTGGATGTCAACAACTACGCACCAGTGTTTACCCAGAGTAATTATTGGGTGACTGTCAAAAGGGATACTCCCGTAGACACCTCCATACTCACTGTCAATGCTATCGACTTGGACCTTGAAGTCAATGGACAGGTGTCTTACCAGATTTTAGACGCAGGCGACAATGAAGATAAGAGGTAACTTCTCAATTTTAATCAAATGAGCAGAGCCTACGCTTCTCGTGGTCAGTGCCCAGAAATAAGGGCATGCGCGTAATATTCTATACATTCAGATTCAATGGTGCATTTGTGTCAAGCGAGGTTACTTTTCTCTTGTTTTAGCTTCTTCCAAATTGATCAAAACACTGGTGTAATAACAACAGCCAAAAGCGTAACGGCCAGGCAAGAGTATTCATTTATTGTCAAGGCAACGGATAAAGGTAATCCCATGACAACAAGATAGTTTTGTGCACCCTTAAAAATAGTGAACACCTTATGAATTTAGATACATTTGTAGGGGACTTGTCATAACCTATTTTTATTGGTTCAGAGAAAAATACAATCATACCTTAACAAACCAACTTTTATGTTTGTGTTCCCTCCTAGGAGCGGAAGTGAAATCAAGTCAAACCACTGTTAAGATATCAGTCTACATTTCGACGTCAAGTCCGGTCAAATTCCTGTCCCCCCAGTACTCGCAATCTTTGTCAGAGTCGGCTATTATTGGGACAGACGTTGTGCGGGTCCAAGCGACTGGTCCCGCGGGAATCACGTATTCCATAGTCGGTGGCAATCCTGACACGGCGTTCCGTGTGGACAGCGGCTCCGGTCAAATACAAACAAACAAAGAATTAGATTATGAGAACGTAAAGAGTTATAAGCTAGCAGTCCGAGCCACGTGTAACACCAGCCCTCCAATGGCTACTGACGTGATCGTGACTGTTGATGTCCAGGATGTAAATGACAATGCGCCAATGGCCTTGCTGTACGTCAATCCTAAGACTGTTGTTATCGACAGTTATACACCCAAAGACACGTTTATATACAAGGTGAGCAGTGCTAGTTTGTTGTGTTTTAACTGATGATTTACAAGCCTTTGATAACCTGCAAATATGCTGCCCATCGTGTCCCATCGTGGTTTGCAATCATTCCCAAGAGAGCAAAATAACACAAGTCGTATCCGCCATGTTGGTTGATATAACAAAGAACTCATTGAAAATTATTTTGTCAAGTTCGACCAACATGGCAGCTATTGCAAACGGCGATCAATACACTGTAATCGTTGGTATCAATCAGCTGAATGAGTCTCGTAAATCGTATCGGCAGCCATCAGGAAAATGGCATCACTATCCCATGTGTAATCATAACTTCTACTGACACCTTTATATTGAGGTTTTGACTTACAGAATCACGGCGTATTTTTGTTCTCCAAAGGCAACAGCAGTAGACGCTGATTCAGGATCATATGGAGCAGTGACATACTCTATCGACTCTTCACAAAGCACTCCATCCAGTAATCAACCATTTAGTATCGATGCATCCACAGGCGATGTAAAGACTACTACTGTAATAAGGTCAGTAAGTATTCCCGAGACCCAAAGGTATTACTTGGGTTACCAGTGTTACAAGGCATTCGAACAGTGTTGCATATGTTGTACAATCTAATGACGCAGCGCTTACGTAACGCTGAGTACATGACAGTCTTAAGTAGAAAAGTGGATCAGTGTTCTTGCGATTGAGGTACAACAGGCAACCCAGTAGTGGAATAGCTACTCGATACAGGCAAAATGTTCACTGATTTACCTGATCAGTCAAACGCTCTGAAAATGAATGGACTTTTTGTTGACAATACATCTTGTTTATCGTAGGTATTCCACCCGTTCCAGCTACAGCGTTGCTATAGTAGCAACAGACGGCGGTGGGACAGCAACCACGATGACATTAAGTGTGCAAATTTTGGATGTTAAAGAGCCGCCGAAGTTTCCACAAAAGAAGTACACGTTGACACCTCGAGAGGACTTGACTGTGGGCTATGAGGTAAGGAGGCAGGCATATCATTCATGATTCATTATAGTGTGAAGCCTAATCTTCTTCTTTCAGTCCCATGATCCTGTGCGAAACGAGGTCTTAATTAATCTTCCCTGAATATGATAAGCTGGAATCTTTAAACTAAGCTTTTGTTTTAATTACTAAAGGTCGGTGACATCGCAGCCTCATACGGAGATTCCAGCCAACTCCTAAAGTATTCCCTCGTAAATGGAAATACAGATGATACATTCTGCATCAACAGCAAAGGCGTCCTTTCAGTTGCGAAACCGCTGGACCGAGAAAAAGTGTCATCGTACACTCTGGATGCTACGGTCACCCTGGGTGACAAGACAGACTCTACCGTGGTACAGATAGATGTTGTAGACGCTAATGACAATGCACCTGTATTTGAGAAGATCGTATATACGGCACAAGTGTCCGAGAATGCAGGTATGGCGTAATTGAAACGGTACTTTTACGACCGGATATATATATAAAGTTATAGAATGATGTTTTCTTAGGTGAAACACCGCTGGTCCTGGACGTTAAAAGATTTGCAATACCTAATCTATATATTTGTTTTAAATTGAACAGTGGTAATGTATATTATGTATCTTGTCATACACAGCTGTGGGGAAGGAGCTAGTGAAGGTAGTTGCTACCGACAAAGACAGCGGAACAAATGGTCAGGTAACTTACTCGCTCGCCCAGCCTGTGGAAGAAAGCAGTATTGCATTATTCAATGTGGACAGCAAAACAGGCGTGGTTACACTGAAAAGCACTCTTGACTATGAAGATGTACAGGAACACGTGTTGTACGTCAAGGCACAAGATGGAGGATCACCCAAACTAGCTGGTAAGTCGTTCTCTTATCCGAGTCAATAATAAAATATGGCGTAAAGAGATAATAACTAGCGGTAAGCTAGTGTGAGCTACGGCGGTGTTTCCAAAGAAACAGTAGTGATAAATATGTAAATTAACACCGTAAAGAAAGAGGATACTTACTTACTGACGTTTCGGACGTTAGTCCTTCGTCGGAGTAATGGCGGCCATGATGGTGGAATAAGTTTCGAAAAATAATGAGAAATTCTTTTGCCAGATACTATCAACATGGCTGCGATGGCGAGCATCCAATAGATATCTGAATGGGAATTCAGATAAAACATCGCGAAAGCCCAAGCCTTTACAATCCAGGCATAAATCAAGGCACTCTATGATTGGTCAATTTGCAGTCCATAACTTACGGAGAGGTAGCGCTGGTACTCGGTTAAATAATAGCTATGTATTCATTGCTTTTACGATTTAAGGTTTTGTTTTGTACTTCACTTTCAGCAATGGCCAAAGTAGTCATCACGGTCCAGGATATCAACGATAATTCGCCTCGGTTCTCTTCTCAGTTCTTCCTGGCCAAGGTACCAATCAGCGCCAAGGCAGGAGATCACGTGATCCAGGTCTACGCAGCGGATCCTGACAGCGGTACAAATGGCAGATTGACATTCTTTATATCCCAAGGCAACGAGAAAGGATATTTTAGCATGAACCAGGAGAATGGGTTGATAACGGTGACAAAGCCGCTTGCATCTGTCCAAGATAGTATAATCTTTTTAACCCTGGAAGTCAAGGATAACGGCAGCCCGGTGCACAGTGGCAATGCAACTCTAACAGTGATAGTTGATTTACCGGATGGACCCCCGAGATTCCCTGTTTCACCTTTATTTATCAGTGTCAAAGAAGGGATACTTCCAGGAGGGGTTGTGGCAACGGTGAAAGCAACGACCTCTACTCTGCTAAGCTATGAGATCCTTTCAGGCAACGAAGAGAAGTACTTTATGATGGATGCCCTCTCTGGAAAGATCATAGCTGCAAAAGAACTAGACTTTGAAACCAAGAAACAGTTTGTCTTAGAAATCGCTGCGAGTAACTCAAAAGGAGCAGGAGATAAAGTCACCGTGGTGCTAAATTTGATTGACATAAACGACAACGCCCCTATATTCCCGGGTAAAATAGATAATGAAATCGTGAAAGAAGTAGACGGGACATCTATGTTCGCGAATTATTTAGTGACAGAAGTACCTGCTTACGATTTCGACTCTGGAGACCGTTTAACGTACGAGCTTTCAGCTGAAGGGCAGAAGTATTTTACGGTTGATGACGAAGGCAACCTTAAAGCGATAAACACCATCAAAGACATCTCCGAACCAATCAAATTCGAGATAACAGCACGTGACTCTGCTACGCCACCCCACGTGGCTACCGCGCCCGTTTCTATTGTATTCTTGAGTATCGCTCCTGGGAAGCAACCTATTCTCGCCACGATACCAGAAAATGCCACAGTTGGAAGCAAGGTTGCTACCGTTCCAAAATCCTTTCCAAATGGCGTACTGTCCATCATGAGCTTCAAAAATCTTCCTTTTAGTGTTGATCAAAAAGAAGTAATCAAACTAACAGGCGCGATTGATTTCGAAAAGAAAGTTCAGTATGAATTCACCGTAAGAGAAAAGGAGTCAAGTACGCCAGGTGCACGGTTCACTGACACTGCAGTAGAAGTATCCATCACTGATATTAATGATAATAAACCGGTGTTCCAAATATTAAGTACGTACGGTCGTATTAACCAGAACTCACGAGCTGGAGCCCCTGTTCTGAACCTAAGATCGTTTGACGCAGACAGCAGGACGAATGGTCTGATTGGGTACCAGCTTCTGAATCACGGAACACCATTTGCGATCAATCCATTATCACAAAGACTAGAGGCAAGTGACACACTCAAAAAATCGAAGTACGCAGTTGGTGTGTTTCCTTTTGATTATGGTCGCCCAAGGCTGAATAATACTCCAATAACATTCAACATAGACATAGCTGAAATACCTCCTTCTTTTGTTGGAGCAACTGGAAATGCCTACAGGTTTTCGGTGCCTGAAAATAGCATGGCTGGAATACTGATAGGCATTGTGAGAGCCACAAGCAACTCGGGTGCCCGAATTGCCTATGCAATTGAAAGTGGCAACACTAACAGAATCTTCATGATTAATAGCTTGACGGGAGAAATAAACCTGAATTACTTCCTAGATTTCGAAAAAGACGAGATATCCTATGATCTTAAAGTAAGAGCCACCGAGATGATCCCAGATGGTTTAACGAGTTCTATCCAGGTGCAGGTGTCAGTACTCAATGTTGATGACCATTACCCAAGGTTTAGCCAAACAGTCTACAGTGCAACGGTTCTAGAAACGACTCCCATTGGCAGCTCAGTATTGAAAGTAACAGCAACTGATTGTGACTGCAGCAAGGACTGTACATGTTCTTTGGGGCAGCTCAAGTACAGTCTAAAGGACACTACTCTATTTAATATCGACCAAGACACTGGAATAATATCTCCTGCAAAGTCACTAGACTACGAGTCTTCTCCGTGGAGTGTTTTTAGGGCCATCGTCTCTGATGCCAACAATTCAACTATGAACATGACATCGTATGTAAATGTATCCTTGGTAGGAGTGAATGACAACAATCCATTCTTCCGGCTTAATGAATACGTGTTTGATATAGCAGAAACTGCGGTTGTAGGGAAACCTTTGGCGTACGTCACAGCTGTTGATACTGATGGAGATGTGCTTACATACAGTATTGAAGGGGCAAGTGGTCCTTTTACTATCAATAATACTGAGGGATTGATATCTCTGTCTCAGAAGCTACCCGATGTAATTAACCAATGGGAGTACGACTTCGACGTTAAGGCGACAGACGGTCAGACAGAAGCAAAGGTACGAGTGCATATGAATATTATTGAAAGGAACAAGAACAGGCCAGTATTTACATCATGTGAGCAGCCGTCTCTGAAAGAAAACCTGCCCCCAGGACAACAAGTGACCCAGGTCAAGGCAGTAGATGCAGACAAAGGAAAGAATGGAGAAGTCGAGTATTCCCTTGCAATAGGAAGCACTGAATTTAATATCGATAACACTACAGGTGTTATAACAACAAAATATGGTCTTGATCGTGAAGAACAAAAACGCCACTTCATTGTAGTGCGGGCTAGCGATGGAGGACACGAGGCAAACGAATTCGAAAGACTCTCAGCGTACTGTTTGATGAGACTACAAGTCATAGACACTAATGATAACTACCCGAATTTTTTAATTCATCGTTACCATGCTAGTATATACCAAAAGGCCCCCGTGGGTACCCCTGTTATTAGGGTATCTGCTTACGATGCAGACCTTGGAGACAACGCAGTCGTCAGTTATTCATTCTTAGCCAAAAACGATAAGTTTGAATTGGATAAATCAACCGGGATCATCAGAACCAAGGCAGATCTAACAAGCTTCAGTGGTACTGTCGACTTAAAGGCGTCCGCTTCTAATACCGTACCAATGGCGATATCTGGTCCAGAGCCGTCAACTAGGGATCGACAGGCCCGTGTCACAATCGAAGTAGAGACACAAAGGCCTCCTCAGTTTTCGAAGGGATCCTACGATGTGAACGTTAACGAGAATGTTCCCATTGGAACAACACTAGTACAGATCCAAGCCACGTCGTTTTACAATCGAGAAATAACCTACGAAGCATTGCACGAGCACCCCGGTGCAAAGCAGGAATTTAGTATCGAACCGACAACAGGCAACATCGTCACCTCAACACTGCTAGACTTTGAGCTAAATCAGCACTACGAGTTGCAGTTTAGAGCCTCGGAAGACACAGGATCCTCCACGCTTCTCTTCTCTACTTGCTTTGTCAATATCACAGTAATGGACGTTAATGACAACACCCCGACATTTTCAATGGAGCGATACGAAGGGCAAGTACTTGAAGGTTCCCCGGTAGGTACCGGCGTGATTAGAGTCGAAGCTGAAGATCTTGATTCCGGTTCGAGTGGACGCGTGCAGTACGAAATCATTAAAAAAGGCGACTACGAAGATTTTGAGATTAACAGCAGAAACGGTGTTATCAAGACTAGGACTGTATTCGATCGAGAAGTCAAAGACAGATACTACGTGGAAGTCCGGGCAACTGACCAAGGAAATCCGCCACATCACACTGATACCTATGTCGAGATAAAAATCGTGGATGATAACGATCAACCACCAATTTTTCTCGACAAAAACATAAGGATTTCTGTGAGTGAAGACACAGCCGTTGGAAGCTCTCTCTACCAATTAAGTGCTATAGATAAGGACACTGGCAAAAATGCTTTGCTGTATTATTTTTTAAGCGGAGGCAACCAAGACCACACCTTTTCTATGGAGACTTTTATAAGACCTAAGAATTACGCTCAACTTTACTTGGATCGGAAACTGGATTATGAAGCCCGAAGAGAATATACTCTATATGTGACTGGAGCTGATGGCGCGAATAGCGACTCTGGAGTTTTAAAGATAACGGTAAGTAGATTTATAAACAAAAACCGCTGAAACGCTTTACTGCAGATGCATTTGCACAGGGTTAGCCTCCATTGCGCGTATAATATATTCATAAAAACCAATGAGAAAGCAAGAATTTTCGACCTCGAACAATGCAAGCTACTTTGATTTCCACGAGCTATTCTGGTAACTATGAATATATAACGTGCAATTGAGGCTAACCCTGCAGAATTGCGTCTGCTGTGCGTGGCAGCGGTCATTCACTGGGTTCTCAAAAATGGTCTATTTCGTTATTAGAGTTTATTAACAGAAATCTAATATTAGTCAAGAAAGATTTGTATGCATGAACCTTTCTGATTAGGCATAGAGACATCTTTGGCGGGGAGGGGGATTGGTTATTTATGAAAAAAAAAGCCCGGCACCTATGATTAAACTCTGAATTGGAGGTTAGTTTCTTAGTTTTGCGTTAGGTGGGAACCTGAAATCCCTGGGAAAAAACCCTCAAATTAACGAAGCGACCTAAACATTTTTGGTACACTGTTTTCAGGTTACTGATGCTAACGACAATCCACCAATTTTCACACAAATGGTATACGAAGTATCCATGAACGAAGAACTTCCGCCTGGTAGATCTGTTCTCACAGTACAAGCAACTGATGTCGACACTCCACAAGTGCAAAGCCCCTTGTCATACAAACTTGACTATACGGGACAGAAATACTTCCGCATAGACTCGTATACCGGAGTCATTTACACCGGGGATACCAAACTGGATCGAGAAAAGACCCCATTCCTTTTATTCACCGTTTTTGTGACTGACGGCAAGAACCAAGGAGAAGCTGGAGTGAAGATCTTCTTGTTGGATATCAATGACAATGCTCCGTTTTTCCCCAGCCCACCCTACACGGGATTAGTCAAAGAAAACTCCCCTGTTGGAACCAACGTTATGATTATACAAGCTGTGGACAGAGATGACCCACAGGCTGGAGGAAATACCATCATTGAGTACACTCTAGTCGACACTAGTAATAACCGATTCGCCATTGATAGGAATACTGGCGCCATTACGACTCTAGTGAAATTCGACCGCGAGGGTAAAACTAATAACTACTCTATCGTGGTGCGTGCATCAGATAAAGGAACGCCTTCTTTGGGAAGTACAGTAAATGTTACAGTAATCATCTTTGATGTTAATGACCATAAGCCTAAATTCACCAGCAGGTATTTCTATGGGAGTGTTTCTGAGGACGCTGAACCAGGGCATTTTGTGACCCTCTTGACTGCTACAGATGAGGACGAGGGTGTTAACGCCCAGTATGAGTTCGTTATCGTAGACGGCAACACGCCTTATGCTTTTTACCTAAATCCAATCACAGGAGAAATTCTGGTGTCAGGACTTCTTGATTACGATGTCAAAAGAACGTACAACTTGACTGTCTTGGTTCGAGACAGGGGGATGCCTCCTTTAACAGGTGACGACCCTTCGTACGTCATTATCACTATCACAGATGCCAACAATCACCCCCCGGTTTTCAACCCGAATAATTACTATGTTGAGGTTAAGGAAGACGTGGCCGTGGGTTATCAAGTGGTAGTTGTTAAGGTCGGGGATATTGATCTTAAGAACACTACAAAAATACTGCGATACCAAATAATCCAGGGTGACGATGACGGATACTTTGGCATCAACTCGAAGTCTTTGGTATCATACCAGGCAACGATTAATACTAATGCCCGATTAGACCGCGAGGCAACCTCACAGTACACTCTACTGGTGCAAGCCACTGATGAATTCGGCCAGATTGCAACATGCACAGTTTTTATAACTCTCACCGATGTCAATGATAATGGTCCAGTCTTCCAACCTTCGTACTACGTTGCTACCATCAAGGAGAATCTTAATGCTGAACAATCTGTAACCACTGTCAAAGCAGTAGACCCTGACTCCCCCAGTAACGGTCAACCTTTCACATTCTCGCTTCTCAATGCAACTCTCAGCGAGAGATTCAAGATCAAGAGCTCGACTGTAACTTCAACTACTGCACAGATATTCTCCTACGGTGTCTTTAACCGCGAAGAAACGCCTTCTTTTACGCTTGTTGTTAACGGGACGGACAGTGGCACACCCTCGATGTCCAGCACCGCTATTGTCTATGTCGATGTTCTTGATCAAAACGATAACGAACCGTTCGATGGAAATACCACTATTATCGTTAATGCTCTTGATGGGGACTTCATTGGTGGGGTCATTGGTAAACCGTATTATAAAGATGAAGATTTTGATGGTGACGTCAACACCTACGCCCTCACGAGCCAATCAAGCTATTTCACGATGAATGCAGCCAATGGTGACATCACTGCGCCAAAGAGCTTGCCTCTTGGGAAATATCAACTGAGAGCATCGATAACTGAGGCAAATGCAAGGACTGGCAATACTAATAACTTCCCAAAAACGGTGCACTCCAATATTGAGGTTATAGTCCGCAATGTCACCAGGTCAGCGGTAGAATCAAGCGTTACTATACGTCTACTTGACATGCGCAAGATTGGATACTTCGTTGGGGATTATTATCAGCAGGTAAGCTATACACTATACTGTTGATTGTTCTTTTTATGACCAATGTTCCTTATGCTATAGATCGCTGATTAATTAGTACCAGTTCTCCAATTGCTTGAAAAGCTCACGGGCTGGAGGGTCCGGACTTAGGCAATGATGAAATCTCAAGCGTAGTCTTTTATTTTTTTAGGTTGAACTGTTGCTTGCAGGCCTATTCGTGGTGCAGAACAACAATATTTTCATCTTCAGCATCCAGCAGGTTGCTCCTTCAGTCGTCCCTACAGTAGATGTCCAGATTGCAATCACGACCGCTGGAGGAGAACTTCTACAAACGATGGACATTATTTCAAAACTACAACAGAACCAACAGGTTTTCAGGAGCATTGGTAAGTAAGGCCAAGCAGCAAAGGAATTACGATCTTGTGTATGGGCATATTTGAAAGTTTTGTAGGAACAGGGATGACTCGATTGGCAGTGCGCGGCGTCCTCGGAGGTAGAGGTCCGTTGTTTGATCCTTAGGATCCCATGTCTGTTTTGACTTTTCTCTAAGGAGTATTTACGATTTTTAAGGATATGTTTTTCTATTTTCAAGCACTTTCAAGTGCCCTTCTAATGACGTTTCAAATTCCAGCACTTTTCAATGAGTTCAAGAGCCTGCACGAGCCCTGTTTAAATAAGTAATTCGGCTTTAAAGAGAACACCAATGGAGAGAGGTGTAAAGTGTGCATCTTCGATACTTCAACTTTAATGCAACTCTTCTATATTTACAGGACTTACACTGGGAGCTATAGGCATCGACATGTGCTCTTCTTCAACCTCACAGTCCGGTATTTGCACAACACAAACCGTAGCTTCAACTTCATATCAGGTAGCAGACGGAGACTACGGCAAAGTCCCTGCCCCGGGATCATCCTTGATTGTCGTATCTATAGACGTATCGTTAAAGGCTGTTTATATCCCGGCCATCCCTGACACCAAATCATGTGCTGTTCACAACCCTTGTCTTAATGGAGGAACGTGTCATGACGTGCAGCCATTAGGTATGTATTCCTCATCCTTCAGCATCGAATGAGGCAATATGGATGGCGGTAGTGCACTCGTTTCTAACTTTTGCCCTCAAAGACGGACGTCACCAAGATTTTTCAAAGAAGATCCAGGACATTCAAGGTCCAATTTGCCACTGGCGGCCTGACCTCGGAAACTCCAGCAAATCGTCCTTTGGGGCATTCTCTTGTTATTTTACTTCAAAAAAGCGGCTACTCCTACGGGATATGCCTATAGCCCTTCCCCGTGATTCGACTCTTGTTTTTTCCTCACAAAAATAAGTCTTTCGCAATCAGATTCTATCAGTGTTACGTCTTTTGATTTATGGACTACTGACTCGTACAGAATTCGAGCTCGAGGACTATGTTGATCTGTTATTCAAGTAGTTTATCGCTTTTAAAAAACCCAAGACAGCGGCCGGGGTCAAGCTTCAAGAGTAAAGCCCCAAAGTGCTAATATTTTGCAAACGTGTAATTTCTGAACATTTGTGGCAGGTATCGTGTGTCAATGCAAGCACGAGCAGCGAGGTCCACTATGCGAAGAGACGACCAGGTCATTCAAGGGGGATTCCTACATACATCTAACACAGCTGAAAATCTTCGGCTGGAGTGTCATCGAATTTGAATTCATCACGAGAGAGGCAAATGGTCTAATGCTCTATCAAGGACCAATGTCACAAGGTATGAGAAGTAAAGAACTCGAGAATTGAAGAATCTTTAAGTTTCGAATTCTCTATTGCTAAGGCTCACCCTCGAATTGGTATTCACCTCTTTTTATTATCGATCGATTTGTCGAACACAAAGCATTAGGTCGAGGCTGCAAGGTACAAATTTGAATGACCCTTCGCACTACCTTCTTGGAATATTCATCCATTCCAGTGACGGCTTGCGAGATTTCAAAATGCTCTTATTGTGCATTCACTCATTTATTACTGATGCTCGTAGATACATAGCCACTGAAAAGAGGCTAAGCCTGAGAAGAGGAGTCTGTCATCAACGTATTTTTCGAATTCGAAAACGCTGTATTGTGATCAATTGATTGACTGACTGACTATTTCGGATGCGACATTGACTTCCTGAGACACTTTTTCTTCGTTAACCAACATTTATTACACGAGCGCGCGCTTTTCCTATGTATTACGACCTCTTTTCGAGTGCGATAATACACGGTTTGGAAGTAGCGCGCGCTTGACTAGCAGTGTAACAACCTCTAATTATTGTATTTACAGTACCTCCAGGTGGAACAATGGACTTTCTTGCCATCCAGTTAGCACGCGGCTACGTAAGCGTGATGATATCACTAGGCTCGACACCAGCCTACCTCAACATGACACGTGGAAAGACTCTGAACAATGGGGAATGGCACCATGTCAAACTACAAAGAGATTTAACGGTAAATTCTATTTACTACAAATAAATAAAATTTAAGTATTATTGATAAATTCTATTTACTTTTTACATACTTTGTTATGCACAAAGTATAATTTATTGTCTATTCATGGTTATTTTTAGCTTTGTTCCGAAACTTTGTGTCAATAGACCATGTTCATGAGGCGCGAGAGCTTTCAAAAATATCGCAGATCCGTGGAAACGATAGAGTTATAGGCGGTTTGTGAAACCTTTGAAGAAAAATGGTATTCAGAAGCGAGTCGTATTTTTTCGATACGTCCTTATGATACGTCTGAACCGCAAAAATTGCCAAAGTATTATTCTCTTGTTAACCTAATTTTCGAAGTTTTGTATGTATTTTCCAAATATCTGCCTGAAAATGCTTCGCTTCGATGTGCGCGCCTGCGATATTTTTGAAAGCGTTCGCGCCTCATGAACATGATGTATTTCATGTGATTCCACTCTTTTCAAGTTGATTCATCCATTATCATTATTACGGCGACTTTCTAAAATAAAATGAATTGGCTCTTATTTGATCTTGGTGTACTTGATAAGACTTTTTTGGGCGCAAAGGGGGTAAACCAGGATGGAGAGGGGGACTACAGCCCCACTTTGCCCCCCCCCCTGGATCAGCCCTTAAATATATTCATGTTTTCGACTTCACAAAATATGCCTAAGCATTTTCTTTCTCTTATAGAAACTAATACTAACGATAGACAACTGTGAAAACGCGCCTTTCAAAGTCCTGGGAAACGGAAGTATCATAGAAGACAAGAATGACTGCCAAATCGAAGGACGAGCTGTAGGAACTGATGTGTGAGTACTGAGTAAAGGAAAACATGTACCAACCAGATTCAAGACATACATATCGTCATAGCTGCCGGCTATCATGTGACGGTGCAAAGCCTCTATCGTACATACGCCCCTTCTACCATGTTTTTAAACTAGATATTGTATACTTCAGATACCTTAATGGTCGATGGCCGCTTCAGATGGGAGGTGTTGCAAACCCAAGTTTGAGCTATCCACCCTTGTCTTACACTGGATTCATTGGATGCATACGTAATGTGATTGATTCAGGCCGAATGTATGATCTGAAGAACCCGTTAGTGGTTGTCAACTCAGCTCTAGGATGTGACCTTGCCACTAAGTGTCCAAACTGTAGTAACAATGGGTACTGTGAACCTCAGATGAACAGAGCCAGCTACTGTGTATGTGATCTTGGTAAAAACGGCACAAACTGCAATGATGGTAAGCCGAGAAAACAATACAATCCTCTCACGTGACCGCCATATTGACATGGAGTCGAGGCTATTAACTCAGGACACCCGGGAGAACCAATCAAAAGTGCCGGATGACGATTCTACAATACCTTATTTGGAATTCTGTATTACAGCGTGAAGCGCGCTACCGTTGCCAGCAGACAAAGATTATTGATGAATTTTTGGTACTTTTTTGATATTTTTCAAAGTAGCCGAATACAATATATTTTAGCGTGGGAAAAACGCAACAAGTTAATGAGACGGGCTTGTGGAAACACGCTTCGATGTATGCGGCGCCTTTGAAAAAAATGTCAAAAAAGTACAAAAAATTCATCAAAAATCTTTGTCTGCTGGCAACGGTAGCGCGCTTCGCGCTGTAATAGCCTCGTCTCCATGTCAAGATGGCGGTCAAGTCAGAAGAGTGTATTTTCCCTATATTATATCTGTAACAACCATAATCCTGAGGTCGAGTGCAACAGTTGTTCAGTTGAGAATGTATGACCGACGCTCAACATTGTTTTGTTCTTGGCTTGAGGCAGCAACACGAATATCTTCATCTTCATCACGAAATTTGTTTTTGTTTTAGATACTGACGGACACAACTACTTGGGAACCAGTTTCACTATGTATACGTCTACTGCCTGGTCTTCGTCTTCAACTTCATGGTTGACGTCTTGGTCGACCACATATTCATCATCATCATCATCTTCGTCATCATCATCATCATCTTCGTCTTCTTCTTCGTCGTCGTCATCATCTAATTCATCATCATCATCGTCGTCGTCGTCGTCATCATCATCGTCGTCGTCCTCGTCCTCGTCATCACCTAGCGGACGAAAACGTCGAAATGTATTTTCTGAAGAAACCTATAGTTTGAGATCAAATCACGTCAAGAGCCGACAACGTCGTGAGCTGTTAGCACCAAAGTATCCTATAAAAAGCGGCTATCACACGGACATCGGAATGAAAATCCAGGTCCGAAACAACACGCTTAACCACTCGTTACTCTTCGTGGCAACTAACAGTTTGGGGTCAGAATTTGTATGGGTAGATGTGAGTATCACTGAAAATTTCAAACTCTATCAATACCCCAAAGAAACCTCTAGGCTGTCGAGCCTTGATCAACTCATCCGTTATGGAAAAATCGTGTCTTCTCCAGATCATGGAAATTTCGATTTCCAACAAATTTCCATAATACTTCCTACAAATTTCCATGATACTTCCAACAAATTTCCATACCATGGAAGTGTCCAAAAGGTTGGAAGTATCATGGAAATTTG